>PVLC010007922.1:0-60970 GCA_004027655.1 Graphiurus murinus | reverse complement strand
AAAAAAAAAAAAAAAAAAAAAAAAAAAAAAAAAAAAAAAAAAAAAAAAAAAAAAAAAAAAAAAAAAAAAAAAAAAAAAAAAAAAAAAAAAAAAAAAAAATAAAATAAAATGGTTAAAATTGGTAAATTTTGTTATGCAAATTTTATTTCAAAGACAAGGGAAAAAGAAACCCTCAAAAGCAAAAAGTGGAAGAAATAGTCTATGAATTTTCCTAACAGAGGTAGATTTTAAGAAATCAGGCAAAATTTAGATAAGAGCATATTAGCTCAGTCTGGAGAAAATGCCTTAAAATAGACAATACACCATATCTATGCTCCTGTGGTCTTGGACACTTGCTAGGATAGGGAGTAAATAGTCTTTTCCAGAGCTTGGTGGGAGTACCTATGGTTAGATCCTATGATTAAAAGCAACGAAATAAGCCGGGCATGGTGGTGCACGCTTGTAATCCCAGCATTGGGAGGCTGAGACTGGAGGATCCGGGTTCACGGCCAGCCTCAGCTACCTAGTGAGGCACTCCGCAACTTAGTGAGACCTGGTTTCAAAATAAAGAATAAAAAATAGGGCTGGGGGTGTAGCTCGGAGGTAGAATGCCCCTGAGTTCAATCCCCAGTACCAAAAATAAATAAATAAATAAATAAATAAATAAATAAATAAATAAATAAATAAATAAATAAAAGCAACGAAATTAGTTTTCATCAGTCGAAATTCTGTTGACTTGAAAGTCTGTCTCCAGAATCTGGGAGGTGTGTGCTTTTCTTTCATTTGGAGTCTCATGGAGAAAGTCATTGCTGAGACCCGGTGTCAGTGTGGGGTGTGGACGCTCAGTTATGTGAGTATAAACAGGATAACCCCACAAGACTGGAGGCTTAGGGACCTGCAGGCAACTGACAATTAAGTCAATTTATGCAGCCACACACCTGGGAGGGGAGACCCAGAGTGCCCAACCTTGAGGAAGAAAGGTCATGGGGGAGGTCATGACCCCATGCCCTCAGTCATTTGCAGATGGCCTTAGCAGGGAGGGATGCTGTCAAAAGAAGTTGAAAGTAGAATTTTCTTCTGGAAATTCAACTCGTATAACTTTTTAATTTTAATCTTTGTCTGAATATCCACCTCCCTTGCTGGGCTCTAAATTCCACAAGGGCAGGGATCACGTCTTTTATATTCAGCAGTGCTTGGTGCAAGGCAGGTGGCTTCTCAATATGTCTCTGTTGATTGACAGCTGGAGACCCTGAGTCAAGCCCCGGCCAGTGGCGAATGCTGACAGCAGGACTGTCAAACAGGTGCTGGGGCAGGGAAGGGCAAGTCTGAGCAAACCTTGAGAACACGGTGCCCTGGGTACAGAGTGGGCTTGCTCAACCCCAGGGCAGAGGAGGAGTCGGAAGAGACTTCCTATAAGTGATGGTTTCTGAGTGGAATCTCAGCGGAGGACCAAGGTCAGTGGGTCAGGGACTGGAGAGGGTTCCTGCAGAGCAGGCAGCATAAGCAGGGCCAGAGGTGGCTGACCAGCCCAGGGACTGCAGGCCAACTGCATGGAAAGCCCGCAGAGGCCACTGCCCTCCTGAAGGACAGGCCTGGCCTTGCTGGGATTCTACCCTGATGGAGTGGGAAGCAACTGGAGGAGCGAGACCTAGCCAGATCTAGCTCCTGCAGACTCACGGGGGCTGCTCTCTGAAGGATGGATTTGAGAGCAAATAAAAGCAGCAGAGTGCTGAAATCATCTTGGAGAAGGAAGAGAAGGGAGGAGAGTGCTGTCTTGTGGAACTAAATGGGTTGTGAGCATGGAAAAGAAGGGAAGGATCTGAGTGTTTTGGGCAGGTGGATTTTGCTGGGTTTTGAGACTGCTGGGTACTGGAAGTGAGCGTGACAGACAAGTCTAGAATAGTGACGCTGCTCTGCATGCTCCCCATCACAGCTGGGGTCTGCCCACTGTGTGCTGTGCTTCCTGTGTACGCTCTGTCAAGCCTCACAATCCACTGAGGTAGAGACTATTTTTATTCTCACTATACAGATGAGGAAACGTGACCCAGAGATGCTGTTACTTGGCCAGTGTCACTCAGTTAGTACGAGGAGTAGCTAAGGTTTGACCTTGGGCAAGTGGACTTGAAAAGCCACGCTGTTGACTGAACACCTGGTACTGCCCGGGAGCTGTCAGTTCGTGTTGGCCAGGTGGGTGAGGGCTCCTCTCCCCCAGTCCAATGACACAGGAGGAACATGGTTGACTGTGGGGCAGGGGGGTGGAGGATAAATTGGCTTTAGGATGTTGAGCTAGAAATACTGTGGCATATTCTGTTGTGTCCAGTGGGCATTTACTTACTACTCAAGAGGGCGGTTCTAGAGTGGAGACTTAAGAGACCCTGGCCCGCATAGAGAGGTGGAGTCATGGGAATGAATGGAAGAACCTAGGAGAAAGCACGAGAGCGAGGAGAGAAAAAAGTCAAGGACAGAACTAGGAGACACCAAAGACCAAAACACATCCTTTCATATGGCCATCAGGAAGTCACTGGGAAGCCTGGTCAGGGTGGGTCTCTTAGTAGGGTAAGGGAAGAAACATAAGCTCAGTGACTAGGGGAGAGACCAACGCCTACTATTCTAAGAACCTTGGCTGGAGAAGGAGAAGGAGAATACCAAGAGAAGGGATCAGAAGTCCAGAAGGCTTTCTTCCTTTTAATCATTAAGATGAAAAAGATCAGCAAATGTTATAGGCTAAAGAAATGGTAGAAAGGATGAGTAAACTTCCACTGTTCAAATGGGGAGTGAAGTAATGGAATAATACCCCTGGAGGGGCAGGTGAGGGAATTAGCCTCCAGAAAAAATAGGAATATTTTGGGGGGCTCCAAAGAAAAGTAGAGACTTGAACCCACCTTCAACAGTACACAGAAGCCTTAGAAAGGCGAGATCCAGGCAAGGGTTCCATCTACCATGCTCTGACAACCGCTCCTGCGCTTACGGCGAGGCACCCTCTTCCATGGGTTACCCCAAATCCATGACTGAGCTTGGTAAGTAGTTTCCAGGGGCACCCACTTCTGGGAGATGTGGGACTCCAATGACCATTGACTCAAGGATTTCCTGGTGGCCTTGCTAAATAAACCTTCCTTAGGACTGCCCAGTGACCTTGGGTACTTTCACCCAACCTTCCTCCCCTTGTCCCTTTGCTGGGTCAAAAATGTGTCATGGCTCTCCTAGGCTCCCTTTCTATTTTATCTCAAATGAGTTTCCCTTAACAAAACCCTTATATTTAGTATGCTTCATGGAGAACCCCTACTCACACAGCCACTTATAGGCACAAGCAGACAGAACCAGAAAGGTTGAGCCAGGGAGATCCAAATCCCTCAAGATAGGTGTTGACTCTAGGGACAGCATACTGGGTCTGAGTGTGACAGCAAAATGGCTAGTGGGGGAGCCCGGTCACTTCCTCGTGGGGATTTGCACTGGGATTGCACATCAGGTACAAGTGGATTCTCAGGAAGTCGAGGCAGACATGACCACATGAAGATGGGTATGAACACAGACACAGCAATAAGGGGTTCATAGGCACCAGGGGAGAGGCCAAAGGGATTGCCACCTAATTATGTGAGAGTAGTAAGTGGATTCAGTGACCACGAATATGAAGAGTCATAGGATGGTACCAGGCAAAGTGGAAGAAAATGGTTGGCTGGAGGGGAAATGATAAAGTGAGTTTAGGACAAGTTCAGCTGGAGCCACTGAATTATTGTGTGCTTTCCATTGGGTACTTATTTACTACTTAAACAGGGTAGAGTTCTTCCAGTTTTGGAACAACTATTATGGAAAGAGAAGGAGAAAGTTGACAAAGGATGTAATGAAGGGAAGGTAGTGGGAAAGGATGGAGAAGTAATAAGGCTGGGAAGATATTGCAGGACCTTGTAGGATTTTAAGATCTTGGGATTTTATATTAAGTGTTAATGGGAGCCATTGGGGGGTTTTGAGCTGGACACCATGTGATCTGATTACATCTGAGAAGGACCATTTTGGTCACTGTGGGATGTAAGAGTGGAAGTAAAAGACTAGTTAGGAAGCTACTTTAGTCATCCAGGAAAGTGATGATAGGGCTTGCAGTGGGTGGGACTAGAAAAGATGCTGTTAGATGAGTAAGTTTCCCTTTAATGACTTCTTTTTTCCCAGTAATATATGAAGCAAAGGCATCAACTGAGTGTGTGTGTGTCTTGGGGACGGGCAGATGGGATCTTATTTTTGTCTATTTAGTGGACACTAGTCCACTGTTGTCCGTTGCTTGTCAGAAGTTGATATTCACCAGGAAGGCAAACAGCCTGGTAACTTCCTATACCTTACCACATGGAAGAGCCAGATACTTCGATTAGGTCAGTGTAACTGGGACACTGGATCCACAAGGGTTAAAAAAAAAAAAGTGAAGAAATTGAAAGATTAGTAATAAAAGTTTAGGTTTAAAACTCTGCACACTTAAGAAGAGGCTTGAATGTTTTATTGCATTCTGTTTTGAGCATTGACCATAAGACTTAACTTCAATAGATTTGTATTTGTGTGTGTGTGTGTGTGTGTGTGTGTGTGTGTGTGTATACACTAGGGATGGAACCCAGGGGTATTCTATCTCTGATTTATATACCCAGCTCTATTTTACTTTTTTTTTGCAGTACTGGGGATTGAACTCAGGGGCATTCTACCTCTGAGCTACACCCCCAGTCCTATTTTTTATTCTTTATTTTGAAACCAGGTCTAAGTTGCAGAGTGCCTCACTAGGTAGCTGAGGCTGGCCGCGAACCCGGATCCTCCGGTTTCAGCCTCCCAAATGCTGGGATTACAAGCGTGCGCCACCACGCCCAGCTCCTATTTACTTTTTATTTTGTAACAGGGCCTCACTAAGTTGTGAAGGGCCTCACAACGTTGCTGAGGCTGGCTGTGAACCTGCGATCCTCCTGTCCCAGTCTCCCAAGTACTGGGATTACAAGTGTGCACCACCGCACCCGGCAGCTGTGTATGTGTGTGTGTGTGTGTATATATTTTAAATTGCCTTATGCATGTTTCATGATAAAAGATTAGTACTCAGCTTATCTTCCCAATGAAGTAACCATGTCCTTTCTTTTTAAACTCATTAACTCATTAATTGCTACAATTCTTATTTTGAAGTCACTGACACTACTGCCTGTTCATCAGACTGTCTCGGTGTTTTCAACTGTCAAACTCAGTGTGTCTGTGTATAAAATGATAGTCCATATAACAAACTTTTTAAACAAATATTTGCCTTTTTAAACAAAAGGTGTGCAATATATTTTTATTAAACCATAGAAAATATTTGTATACAAGTTTTTTCCTTTGGGGAAACTGGAAATATTAAACATCTGGGTAACAAAACAGTTGAAATACACATCTTGCTTTAAGCAGAGACAAGTTTTAAGTGGTCACATTTATTAAAGAAAAATTGAAATAATCTCTTAACAGATTGTTGGCTTTTTCTACCTTTAAGCCAGATAAGTAATATATCTTTTAATCCTCAATTTTCTTCAAGGATGTCTCTTATTACTTAAATCAACATAAGTTTAAAAGATAGTTAATGTGAACTCTGAATACAAAATCAATTTCTTTTTAACCTATGCAGGCTTTTAGAGTACCGTAAATGCTGAATTTCAGGAGATGGTTTCATTCCACAGGGCTGACGGTGTTTCCTTTCTACATTGACAAACATGTATAGTAGTGTAGAATATATTTCAGAATAAGTTAAATATTAAAGACATACAGTATGGCAATAATGTCCTACTTTTCTTTCTACTAAATAAATTTCAAAGGTCGTCCTAATCTTACACATTTATAAAAGGGTAAAGGCCGAGGGATCCGCTGATACTGAAAATATACAAAACCCACCAGAACCATGTCCTCTAAATGCTTTGGTGGAATATTTACAGATGGTCCTGCCAGAATCAGGCTTGCATTCGTCCCACAGGAGATGAAAAGGCACACTCTGAAGTTCACCAAATGAAAATGGGCAGTGGTTTTGAAGTATAGGTAGTCATTTGTTCTGCTTCTGAGCAGAGATCCAGGTGACGTTGTGACATGTCGGCACTCACACCAAATACATAACAAACACAAGTTAAATATTACCAAAATCCTCTTAAATTAAGTTGAAGATCATGACTTTTAAGTGCATGAAATGCTTTCTCCCTAGTGTTCTAAATGCATGTTACAGATCAAGAATTAACAAGGAACATGTTAGAGGCCAACCTGTTTCCACTTAGCACTCCCTAGAGTAACATATGAGACCTTTGGGGGAGGGAGGTAACTATTATCCACTTCAAATGAAGGGATGGTTTCAGAAAGTCTTTTTCAAGTCTGGATTTCAGACTCATTAAAGAAGGAACTGGAAGCTGGGTGTGGTCGCCCATGCTTGTAATCCCAGTACTTGGGAGGCTGAGACCGGAGGATCCGGGTTCGCAGCCAGCCTCAGCTACTTAGTGAGGCTTTCTGCAACTTAGTGAGACCCTGTTTCAAAATAAAGAATAAAAAAATAAGGCTGGGGGTGTAGCTCGGAGGTAGAATGCCCCTGGGTTCCATCCCTAGTACCGAAAAAAAAAAAAAAAAAAAAAAAAGGAACTGGAAACAGGATCTCTGGGATTGGTATCTTGCCCACGATGACAGTCTTTTCCAGGACACTTACTTCCTAACACCCTTAATGCTGCTGGCCTCACTTGAAGCCTTCCCCCAGGAACCCGACCCCCCACTGTCGATCTATAGACCCACCTTCTCCCAGAGAACATGCATACAAACCTGGGGGAAATGGCATTTCTCCAAGTTTTCCTTACATCAGTGAAAGACCTCTTGGACTAAGAAAAATAATAACTGGAAGGGCTACCCAATTCTCAACTTCCCACAGGGCTTATCTTCTGCCTATCTTGCTGCAGAAAACTCTAGAGTCACAGCAAGTACATTTTGCCTGGCTTACCCCAAATGGAATCAAAGAGTCAGAACCATTTCTTTGGACTACCTTATTCCTGAATGATGAGAAACACTTATCAAAGAGTTTGGTCTGCTCTCTTGCTACTAGAAGTGATTTGGGGACGAGGCCAGGCTCTTGTGCAGGTTGGGATTCTGGCTGTGTCTATTTCGGCTGCGAACGGAAGAAAACATGGTGTTGCAGCCTGGCACTTTGCATTTGTGGAGCTGGCGGAGGTGCACAGTTTTGTAGTGGGCCCGAAAGGTCCCTTTGTTACTGTATGTCTTTTGGCAGAGGTGACAGGTGATGGGCAACCCAGAAGGCAGGCTGGCGAGGCTCTGGTCGGCCTTCTCCATCAGGATGCAGATGGGATACTCATCTTCCCCGGGGACAAGGCTTGGTCCTTCACAGTTCCCATCGCTGTCCTCCATGAGCACGGTGCCTTCCTCACTCACCCCGTCGGAGTCCCAGGAGGAATGGCTGCTGTTCTCCGACTTCATGCTCGAGGTAGTGCTCAAATCCAGGACGGCGTCCTTGCCAGCAGGGCCGGAACTATAACTCTCTAGGTTGGCACTGTGGACTTGGGTTATCGGGTAAACTAGACTGCCCATTCGGCTTGTTCCCTTGAAGATGACAGACGTCTGGGAAGCCTGCTGAGTGAAGGCCGCGTCCTGATAGGTCTCCTTAGCCACGTCTTTCAGAAGGTAAGCTGCACGGAAATGGTCTTCACTACTCTCTTCTTGGCTCAACACTTTTTGGTGGAAGTTTAGGTTGGAACTGTGTCTACAAGAGTGAAAAGATGGTTAGCAAGGAGTTGGGCTTTTGTTCCAGAAAGAGTCATCCTAGTCTGAGTAGAGAGGCTTGGTAGATATCAGGAAAAAACAAAAACAAAAACAAAAACAAGCCGGGCGTGGTGGCGCACGCTTGTAATCCCAGCATTCGGGAGGCTGAGACGGGAGGATCCGGGTTCGGCAGCCAGCCTCAGCTACCTAGTGAGGCACTCGCAACTTAGTGAGACCCTGTTTCAAAATAAAGAATAAAAATAGGACTGGGGGTGTAGCTCGGAGGTAGAATGCCCCTGAGTTCAATTCCCAGTACCGCAAAAAACAAAACAAAAACAAAAACAAAAAACAAAACTCCAACAACCCATTTGTGGCATGAGAGAAGTGACAGTGAGGAGTTAGGTCCCTGTGGGACGCCCTGTGTGCTTAGTGGACACTGGCCTACTGTTCACCAGCAAGGCCAACAATCTGGACACACTTTAGTTCTCACCCTCGGATCAATGCATCACTCCCTGTACTCATCTACAGAGAATGGTTAGACTACTTCAATTAGGTCAGTTTCAGGAAAATGGAAATAAACCCCACTTTTTTTTTTTTGTGGTACTGGGTATTGAACTCTCAGGGGCATTCTACCTCCGAGCTATACACCCAGCCCTATTTTTTATTCTTTATTTTGAAACCGAGTCTCACTAAGTTTCAGAGTGCCTCACTAGGTAGCTGAGGCTGGCTGCCGAACCCGGATCCTCCGGTCTCAGCCTCCCGAATGCTAGGATTACAAGCGTGCGCCACCACTCCCAGCTTAAACCCCACTTTCTCACCCTGCACAAGAGTCAACTCAAGGTGGATCAAAGACCTGGAAGTCAGGCCAGAGACCTTGCAGCTACTTGAAGAGGGCATAGGCCCAACACTTCAACACATAGGTATAGGTAAAAACTTTCTCAACAAGACCCCAAAAGTGCCCAACACTTCAACACATAGGCATAGGTAAAAACTTTCTCAACAAGACCCCAAAAGCACAAGCAACTCAAAGGAAGATCAATACATGGGACTGCATTAAACTGAAGAGCTTCTGGGCAGCAAAGGAAACTATCAAGAACCTCAACAGAGAGCCCATGGAGTGGGAGAAAATTTTTGCCAGCTACTCTTCTGATAGAGGACTAATATCTAGGATATACAAAGAACTCAAGAAACTCACAGCTAAGAAAACAAATAACCCAATCAAAAAATGGGCAAAGGATCTAAACAGACACTTCACAAAAGAAGAAATACAAATGGCCAATAAATGTATGAGGAAATGTTCAATATCATTAGCAATCAGAGAGATGCAAATCAAAACTACCTTGAGATTTCACCTAACTCCAATCAAAATGGCAATCATCAAGAACACAAACATCAACAAATACTGGAGAGGGTGTGGAGAAGTGAGAACCCTTAATACACTATTGGTGGGATTGCAAATTAGTGCAACCACTTTGGAAAACAATATGGAGGATCCTCAGACAAATGGGAATGAACCTACCATATGATCCCGCAATACCACTTCTGGGTATCTACCCAAAAGAATGGCAACCAAACTATCAGACCAACGCATGTGTATCTATGTTATAGCTGCACAATTTACAATAGCCAAACTATGGAACCAGCCAGGATGTCATACAAAACTATGGGATATGTACACAATGGAATTTTACTAAGCCATAAAGAACAACAAAATCATGTTATTTGCAGGGAAATGGATGGAACTGGAAAACATTATCTTTTACAAAAAGTAAAAAATCATATGCTCTCCCTAATATGTGGAAGCTAGGGAGAAAATGGGACATAAGAGGGACCCCAGATGAAGAAGGAGAATCCTTAGGTGAGCAAAGAATTTGACTTAATGGAAGGTGATGGGGGGAGGGGGGACACCCTAATGCACATGATGTACTTTCATGAACACATCTAAGTCAATCACTAAACTGAACTTGAGAATGAGGGAGGAGGAGGGAGTGGGGCGGGAATTGAGGGTTAAATGAGATGTGTGTGCATGGATGTCTTTACCAGCTTGTACCTAACAAAGATGTATGATTACAATGCACCAATTAAAAATAAATAAATTTTAAAAATTAGGTCAGTTTAACTGGAACACTGAAACTAGGAGATCCTAGAAGATTATCAGTTACAAAGGATAAGGGACTAAGCAGAGGACTTTATTTCAATAGAACTGGGAAATACTATCTTCTTGAGCTGTGCTAATCCGGTTATTGAGCACCTGAAATGTAGCTAGTATCAGATTGAAATGAAAGTATTTTGGATATATTGAATTAAACAAAATGTGTTATTAAACTTTTTACTTTATTTTTTATTTTATTTGTTGCAGTACTAGGGATTGAACCCGGGGCATTCTACCTCCGAGCTATACCCCCCAGTCGTATTTTTTTTATACTTTATTTTGACACAGGGTCTAAGTTGCAGAGGGCCTTCACTAAGTACCTAAGGCTGGCTGCAAACCTGCGATCCTCCTGTCTCAGTCTCCCAAGTCCTGGGATTACAAGTGTGTGCCACCACTCCTTGCCTTTTTACTTTTTAAAATGTGGCCATTAGGAGCTGGGCGTGGTGGCGCACGCTTGTAATCCCAGCATTCGGGAGGCTGAGACCGGAGGATCCGGGTTCACAGCCAGCCTCAGCTACCTAGTGAGGCACTCCGCAACTTAGTGAGACTCGGTTTCAAAATAAAGAATAAAAAATAGGACTGGGGGTGTAGCTCGGAGGTAAAATGCCCCTGAGTTCAATCCCTAGTACCGCAAAAAAAAAAAAAAAAAAAAAAAAAAAAAAAAAATGTGGCCATTAGGGAATATTAAAAATTTCCTATGCAGCTCACATCATCTTTCTATGGGACAGCACTGGTCTAGAGCATTTGTACACACTTCTCCCCCCAGAAGTTCTACAGGTGTGGGTGAAAATCTGATTGGCCAGAAATTGTGTGTGTGTGCGCACACATATAGTTTAGTTCAAGTTTGCAGCGTTTCACTATATACCAGACAGAAGTTTTGCAAATGCAGCAATGCGAGCATACCACCAATCTTCTACCCAATCATTATTTCTAAAGGGCAGATAATGAACATCCATTATGACACATGCCTTTTACTCATATGTTATCATTTGGATGTAACTTGTAAATCAATGTTGTTCTTGCTCAGGGATCCCTTGCTAACTTCTAACAAGCAAAGACAGCCCTTACCAAGGGGTACCGATCTTTTAAGGGAATCGGAGAATGATCCCAAAGAAATTGCCTCCTCCAGTACAGATCAGAATGTATACCAGGGTCAAATAGGGAAAAAACACCGTCACAAAATAACTGAGAATTGAATTTTCTCTTCCAAACTTCTGAAGACATGTGTATGAGAGGCTTAGTTACATTTCATATAATGTATAAAATCTACTGTGTGACTTGTTTTATTCCCTTGCACATTTTGGGAGTGACATAATCAGAATTATACTCCCAGATTACCCACTTTGCAAGCAGCTTTTCTCAATGGCAAGTCTGCCCTGTGATTATGTCATCGTTCTGGGTTGAAGGGGCTGGTATATGTCGGTAGAAAGCCAGACAGGAGATAACAAATAGGTTCCTGTACACAGAAGTCATTCAAAAAGAAAAAGCCAGATAGACATATTTACTGGAACCTTGTACAGAAAGGTCCCTACTGCCACAAAGCAATCCTCTGAGCCTCATGCCTATCTCACTCTAGAACATTCCATGAACACAAGAGCTTAACCCATGGGCTCCTCTTTCCCTGCTCAAGCCACAGAGGGTGAGTGAGATGCATTTCCTGAGCTGCCATGTCCCCTACAACCTGTTACTACTACGACTGAAAAACCCTCTCGACTACCTGCCAGGCCTTCTTTTTCTAGGACTTTGCAAATTTTGCGCCCACTGCACTTATCTTCCTTTCAACCTCTAATTTGCTCACCAACTCGTCCGCTGGGCTTCTATTTTAGTTGAGGCCAGTGATTCTCAAGTGTGGACTGAGCTGTCCTAGTGGTCTCTGACACCCTTTCAGGAGTATTTCAAGGGCATTGCCCCTAGGGCTGAGTGATCCTAGGGGTCCCTGATGACCTTTCAGGAGTTCTTGAGGACGACAGCTCATAATTAACTAAGACTGTGCCTTTTTCACTTTCCTTCTCTCATGAGTATACAGTGGAGTTTTCCAGAGGTTAAGAATGTGGTATTGCAACAGACTGAATAGAAGCAGCTATGAGAATCCAGCTGTCTTCTACTAAACCAGACAGTAAAGAGATGTGCAAAAATGTAAAACAGCCACTTAACTCACTATATTTTTGTTTTGGAAAATGTATCTATTTTTCCTTAAAAAATGTTATGCTAACATGTTAATTGTTATTTTAAAGTGACATAATAAATATTTAGTTTTCATTTCTAATATGGTAAATATTGATAGCTATAATGCAAACAGAGAAAAACTTTTGAAGGTTCTCAGCTAAGTGTTTGCAAGGAGGTTGCAAGACCAAAATATTTGAGAGTTGCTGGTTTAGACATACTCTTTTTTATTTTTATTTATTTTTTTATTTTTTTCTTGTGGTACTGGGAATTGAATCCAGGGCTACTCTACCACTGAACCTTTTTTACTTTTTGAGATAGGGTCTTTCTTGCTAACTTGCTGAAGCTGGCCTTGAACTTGCAATGCTCCTGCCTCAGTCTCCCAGGGTAGCTGGGATCACAGGTATGGGCCATTGTGCCCAGTTGACATACTCCTTCTTCCAGGAAGCCTTCCTTAATCTCAAGGAGTCTGGTAGCCATACCCTCCCCCTCCCTGTGCCTCTAGCAGCCTGCATTTCTCCTATTGCAGCAGTCTTCATATTCAACTGCAATCACCTTTTACTGGTCTGTCTCCTCCACTACACTGAAGGCATTTGTGGGCAGGGCTTTTGTCTTCTCTACCCAGCACCTAACACAGAAGATTCTTAATAAATATTTGTTGGCTACATAAGCATCCAAGGTACTCTTCCAGTCCCTCCCTGACGGGCCCTGGTAATTGCTTCTGGCAGTAACAGAAACTCAAAAAGGGGAAGTTAGTTGCCCTTACAAGTGACATGGTTCTCATCTCTGACTCAGAGAAATGGTGGTAGGCCTGGGCCTGCCCACAAAGTCTTATTTAAAATGCTGCCATCTTAATAATAGATTGTAAGTAACATGCACTCCAAGTTCTGGATCTCTAGAGTTAGTAGTTTTATTTACTTATTTTATTTTATTTTTTTGTGGTACTGGGGATTGAACTCAGGGGCTTTCTACCTTGGAGCTACAGCTCCATTCCTATTTTATTTTTTATTCTGAAACAGGATCTTGCTAAGTTGCCGAGGCTGGCCTTCTGAGATTCTCCTGTCTCAGTCTCCCAAGTACTGAGATGACAGGTATGTGCCACCATGTCCAGGTAGTAGTTTTAGATTTAGAACAAAATGCTTTCTTGTGGCGGTGGGGGCTCAGATCTACAAAGAGTTGGAACATAAGAAAACACTAAATACACGGAAAAAAAAATAAGTATCAAATGAAAATGCATCTTGAATCCATTTTGCATTCTAACTTAGTAGACAGTGTAGGCTAACATACTCTCATACCTATCAAGGATAAACTGACTGATGTGACTACCTCTCCTTCAGAACAACAACTCATTCATGGACGAACACTCCTCCTCTTGGAGGATGAAGGAGAAGGACCGGTTCACTAATTAGGGTCCTCTAGTGGTTTGGTTTAACATCCTAGCAACAGAAACAGGGATTTTAACTGATATCTTCTGGGCTTTATTCTACTCGCTAAAGACAATAAGTGTGTTCTTAGAACCCTATCCAGGAATGTGTGTGGGAGTCTGTACATTTTCACTCTCTTAACGAATTAGGCATTACAATTTGGACTGGGTTAGTGGTGGAGTTGAATTGCTTCAAGTCATGCTTGTTTGAGCAAATGTAGCATTTCAATATCCTGTGAGCCATCTGATATTTATCATATTGCATTACGTCCAACAGCTGGTACTTTTCTTAAGACTTTTAGGGTCATCTTTTGGTATGCCTGCTTTTCCTTTTACAGGCTGAAGAAGAGGACGACCCGAAGAGTGGTTAGTGACTCAGGTGCAAGAAGAAAAGTGTAAGTGAGATGGTAATACTGTACTGTGCCCCCAGAATGGTGAGATCTGTCCAGAGGGGGCCACTTTTATAAAGAACTTGACTCTGTGTGTCACAAAAACCCAGCATCTCTCAAACACACATCACAGCCCCTGAAATATCTTAGCATTAAAAAAAAAAAAAACTTAAGTAGTTATTCTTTTAAATGTAGCTAGTTAACTACAAATCAGAGAAAATGTTCATTCAATGGGTTTCATATTATGAAATTAAAATCAGACAAGTTTTGGGAAACTACAGTGATAATTTTAAAAGCTCCTTCCTCCATCCTCTTCAAATTTATCTTTTAGCCTCGTGGCTAATGTAAGAAGTAGTTTATGATTCCTTATCTCACACCCTTGGGACAGATATATTTCTGAATTCAAAATTTCTCAGGCTTCAGAAAGGTAGAATGATGCACATACTGAAATAGTAAGTTAATGTCCCTATAATAAAATACACATAAAAATCCACACTAAGATAGATTAGAAAAAAAAATTACAAATAGCCTCACATCATTTCAGGTCAAGTTTTGCAGCCAAATGAGTTCATAGATTTTTGGAATTAAAAGTTCATCAGTGTGGAAATATGAAAATGCTTAGAACACTGATTCTCACATTGATGTCCCCAGAACAGCAATATGGGTATCACCAGGAACCTGCTAGAAATGCAAACATCCAGGCCCTATCCCAGACCTACCGAAGCAAAAATTCAAGGCACAGGGCCCAGGAGTCTGTGTTTCAACCACCCTCCAGGGAATTCTGATGGATGTTAAAGTTGAAGAACCGCCTTAGGAGAAATGATTGCCAGCAGACGCCTTACCTGTCTCTGCTCCTGCGGGACGGGAAGGTGGCACTACAGCCCTCAACCGTGCACGCATGCGTCTCTTTGGCGTGCATATTCTTGTGGTGCGCCTTCATGCTGCACGCGTTTTTAAAGGTCTTCTTACAGATATCACACTGGAGGCGATTTTCGTCCTTGTGCCTTGCTGACACATGCTGACTCATGCGTTCCAGTTCTTTAGAGTCTTCGAGACAAGGAAAAGTCATTCCCTTGTTGGATAAAGCACTGAAGAGGCCCCCGGCCAGCAGGCGCTGCTGCAGTTCCACGTAGTCAGGAAAAGGAACTCGGGACTCCATTCCTGGTGGGAAGTGGTGTTCACGGACACCTTCCTCAACCTCCCTTGGCACCATGGGCAACGCTGGCTTCTGCTCAGTCTCCCTCTCGGAACTGTGTGTTGTCTGCTCAGGGCTTTGACTGATGACTCCACAGGACACTGATTCAAGATGGCAGGGCCTCTCTCCTCGAGGGAGGGGCTTCCCCAAGCCTCCTGGCTGCGTGTGCTGCTCCTCAAGGGTTCTGCCTGGCTGAGGACTGCAGGCCTCTGGCTCATCTTCGCTGACCACCTGCAGGGGCAGGTCTTCATCTGAGCTGAGGTTATGCTTCTTCTCAGATGCTATTTCTACAGCTTCCTTCTCTATTTTGATAGGCATACTGGACTTTCGGGATTTCTTCTTGGGAAGATCAAACGGCATCTCGTTGGAAACCAGCTGTTCTGGGATTGAAGAGGACAAGAGAGGGAGGGAAGGCAGCATCCCGGGTGTGTTTGCCAGCTCGGCAGGAGTAGCTGGACTGCGGTAGAAAGGAAAGACTGGCTGGACTGTCTTCAGGTTGGGGAAGAGCACACCGTTTTGCCCAATGTTTGAGAAGGCCGGTTGGCCTTTGCAATCCTCCCCTGCACCGGTGTAGCTGGGGAGAGGCCCACAGTCTGGAGACATTACTGTGAAACCTGGGTGCTTGTAGCTCTCAGAGCTTGCTAGGTTCAGGCTGTTCCTGAGATCTTTGTCCCTGTTATTTCTGTTCATTGGCATGTGTAGCCGAGGGTTGGGGTTGGCGCTGTGGCGGTTGCGGCTCCTCAGAGAGCTGAACACCATGTTACACCCTTCGATGGTGCACTTATGCTTGATCTTCAGGTGGACAGCGTTGTAGTGGATCTTGAGGGTGCCTTTGTCATAGAAGGTCTTCTCACAAGCAGTGCAGAACACCCGGCCCTTCTTTGTGCTGAGGCTGTTCCTCTCAGGCTTTAAAACTTTGGTCTCAGGGGATAACTGTGTCCTTTCAAGTTTAGTGACAATGTTGTATGAGTTGGAGTCACTTAAACGGGCACTGTCTTCTTTCTGAGTAACAGCATCTGGACAGTTTAAACACGGCTCTTTTTCAATCTGAAACGGTGTGGAATTGGAAGTTAAGAAGCTGCTGTCGGAGAAGGGCCCGTGGATTTCCTGTTTGGGGTCCTGGCTTTGGTCCTGACCCTGCTCTAGCATGTACTGTTCGGGCAGTGACCCTATCAGTGCAGGAGGCAGAGGGTTGAAGAACTGGAAAGGCAGCATGAAAGTCATGTTGTTTATGAGGTTCTCAAAAGGGTGTATGCTGGTGGGGTTCCCTTTGTCCACAGGAGTGGGGAGGCTAGAACTCCTGTGGCTGCAGCTCTCGATGAAAGCCCTGATGTCCACATTGGCTGTGGAAGGTGGGATGAGGATGGACTGCTCATCCTTCTCTTGAATTGCCATGAGCTCAACTATGGACTTGGTCTCTCCAAAACGAAGGAACTGCTGCAAGGTGGCCACTTCTTCCTCGCTGGTCATGATGCTCCAGTGATCCAACACCTTTCCCGACGCATCCTATGCCCAAATCAGAAGTTAGTGTGGGATCAGTTTACCACTTTTCTCTCCAATAAATCAGCCATTTGATCAGGGCTTTCCCTGGACTCTAGCGCATCTTTGTGCACCCCAGAAAAAGCTGCCCTCTCTGGATGAACACAGGGCTTGCTGAGTTCATCCCCAACCCCATCCCCATCCTCTCAGGCCAGAAACTGAGTGCAGACCATAAACTGCAGTCCTACGACTGGTCTAGAACAGAAAACTAAAATTTATATTACTCAAACCCAGATAAGGGAAATTTGGCTCTTTCTCGCCTTATTTCAAACCAATTGGTTGTCTTACATTAGGCATAATAATTTCCCCTACTAAAATTAATATGTATCTATCATTTGAACAATGGTAACTCTTTTACCTAAAGACTACGGATGGAGCAATCAGACTAGATAGCTCAAGTATTCCAGTTTAATTTACTTAGCTGCAAGTTTAATAATCTTCCCTAGCAACTACCACCTGAAAACAAATGAACCTGTATTGATCTATTGCTCATGCTCACAGAGCAGAGCTGTAATTACACTGGGGTGTTGGAGATCTTTCACACTCTTGCAAGGTCTAACTTTTCCCCAAACTACAATAAATATTTTATCACAGAACATGTATTTGATAGCCTACTGAGATTTTTTTCACAGTGCACGTAAGAGTTTTGAAGATGATGAGGAATGTAACACTATAAAATTTTCATGCATTAGAGGTTCAAGGTAATTGATTCCATATTTTTAATCCTAACACTAGAAAGCAAGAGATTATTAGGATCATTAAATATTGATCTATGTCATAATGTAAGATCATAATGTTACCCTACATAAATGTCTGTTTCTAGACTACTGGGTTCCTGCACTAGAGGTGAGCAAACACATTTCCAGGGGAAAATTATGGGCTTTAGAGTTAGGTAGAAGTGGATTCACATTTTAGGTCTGTCACATACTAGTGGGATGACTTGCAGCAAGACCTTAAAGCATTCTGAGCCTCTCTGGTTTTTCAATCAGAAAATTAGGATAATATAACTTCCCTCGAAGGATTACTAGAAGACTGTCTAAGTTACTAAATGGTTGTTACTAGTTGTTATTTTAAACAGTGTGGTCTATCTAAGACTGAAGTTTATGTTAATCTTAAATATATTCACTTCCTATTTTATTGAAATTTTTTATCAAAAGTTAGCTGACATTTTCTAGTATAGTAGCAAGGAAAAAAAAATCCTGTAGCTGTTTCATATCTCAAAGGAATAATATAATTAATCTCAGGAAACATGTTCTTTGCTTATTAAAAAAAAAAAAACACCTTAATGACCTCTCTGAATATAAAACATGAAGCCTTACATGTATGGTATGGGAAGAGAGGTTAAATTACTCTGAAATAAAAGAGCAAAAGGATGAAGTATATGGAACACCAGAGGAAAAAAAGAGAAGCCAAAAGAGAATTTCAGACAGAGACAGAGCGAGAATTAGCAAGTGCGTGGACGTAGACTATTACAAGTAGCACCTAGGAAGAAAAATAAGCAGCAGGATAGCACAAGGCTTCAAAGCATAGGAAGGAGCGACGTGAAATCATTGTTTGCTGTGTGGTTCTGAAATGTAAATTCTCTTTCTGACCCCAAACTCTCAGAAAAATCTGATAGGGACAGCATCTTGTGTCGGTAGGTAGTTTGGGGATAATAAAAGAATTGGAGGCTGTACCCAACATGAAGCAGATGGTTGACTGTGGAAGGGGTACCTGAGTGGAACTCAATATCAGAGAATAAGTCACTCTTCCACAGCCTGAAATGTCACAGATACCTTGGGGAGAGCAGAGGATTCTCCCAGAATATGAGGTAGGGGCTTACGTCATTAGAAAAAAATACTGAAGGGAAGGATTAACACCAATGACCACATTACTGGTAGGCCCCTGGGGTACATCAGTTACATGGATACTAATCTCAGGAGACATTTTAGGAAAACAGTGGCCATGGTCAACGTACCTGCAGCACATAGCCACGGATGTAATCCTGAAGTGTCCAGTCCAAGGCATGGAGGATCTGGAGAACCTCATCTTGCTTCAGCACACTGAAGAGCCGGTCCAGGAGGATTTTCAGGCGAACGGGAATGGCCTGGGTCCCATAGAGCATGAGGCTGCTGATATCAAACACCACATTGGACTGGACAATCTCCACCTGGCTTGTTGGGTACATGGGGGGAATCCTCAGCTTACTTAGAGCTGAAAATCAAGTTGAAGAAATACTGTTTTGAAAAGTTCCAATGGTAGGAAAGCCACTCTTCAGAAAGGAGACTGGGGCTAATTCTCAGTTATCTGTCTCAAGAGAAAAACATGAATACGCAAAGGACTAATAACCGTAATAGCTATCAGGCTTCAAGTTATTCACGGGAACTTCCACAATAAAACTGAATGGCATAAGACTTTTTCTCCCTTTCTTGTGGCATCCCTAACTAGAGAAATCATCACAAACAGGAAAGGGAAGGCAAGTGGGGGTGGGGCGGGGAGGGGAGGTGGCAAATTTGTAAACAGAAGGATAGTCAATTAGGAAGTGAACTGAACCTGAGCTTGGGAATCTGGGAGATGAGGGTTCAGGCATTAATTTGCTATTTTCTATCGGTGGATTTGACAAATTAAGCCATCCAAATGCAACATTCAATGTAACAGCCACCCACCATATATGGCCACTCAAATTTAGATGAAACTTAATTAGAACATTCATTCTTCAGACACTATAGTCACATTTCATGTACTCAGTAAAAACAATGACTAGAGTAGGGTTGTCAGGTTTGGCAAATGAATAAGCAGGATGTCCAGTTGTAAATTTCAGATAAACAATTAATTAATAAGGGATATACTTCCATTAAAATTTTTAGCTGGGTATAGTGGCACATGCTTGCAATCCCAGTACTTGGGAGGCTGAGACAGGAGGATCTCAGGTTTGAGACCAGCTTCAGCAACTTAGTGAGACCTGTTTCAAAATAAAAAAATAAAATAGGGCTGGGGGTGTAGCTCAGAGGTAGAATGCCCTTGGGTTTAATCTTCAGTGCCATAAAAAAAAAAAAAAAAATAGGGCATTTTTTTGTTTGTTTTTTTGTACTGGGAGTTGAACCCAAGGGCATTCTGCATCTGAGCTACACCCTCAGCCCTTTTCATTTTTAATTTTGAGACAGGCTCTCACTAAGTTGCTGTGGGTCTGGCTAAATTGCTGAGAATGGCCTCAAACCTGAGATCCTCCTGTCTCAACCTCCCAAGTACTGAGATTATAGGCATGTGCCTGGCTTTACTGGGGGCATTTTTAAGCTAAAAAAATTGGAAGCTATTTATTAGTACAAAACATTTCTATCACTGCAAAATAAATAGAACTGAAGCACCAGTTTCTATATCTTTAGAATAGGGCTAATGAGATACCACATCGAATTAAAACTAAAGAGATAAAATAGAAAGCTGTTGGCTTGTACCTGGCACATACCAGATACTCATATCAGTCCCTGAAGAACCATAAGTTATTATGAGGGAACACTATAAGCCACGAGAGGGGAATTAATAGTTAGTTACCATGAGCCACCCATCCATGTCTGCACTGCTCGCACTGACGGTGGTTTATTTTCCCAGGCTTGAAACTTTGGCAACTACAGTTCAGAGTACAGCCAATAGTCTGCAAAAGAGAACACATGCATACTTAGCAATGTAAATGCACGTGCAACTTACATTGCATTTGTGAAACACAACACATTCCTCCATCCCCCAGCACCATGGAGCAACATTGCCCACCTTGTGGCATGCCCAAAGGTGCATATTGTGTCACGGAAAGACAAGCACTTGGGAGACTATGAACACAGTACACATATCTTGCATGTGAAAATGGACCAAAACAACAACAACAACAAAAACCCCAGGATTGCTGGGCATGGTGGCGCATGCTTGTAATCCCAGTACTTGCAAGGCGGAGACAGGAGGATCGGGGTTTTTGGCCAGCCTCAGCTACTTAGTGAGGACCTCCACAACTCAGTGAGACCCTGTTTCAAAAATAAAGAATAAAAAATAGGGCTGGGGATATAGCTCGGAGGTAGAATAACCCTGGGTTCAATCCCCAGTACTGAAAAAAAAATCAGGGTTTCTAAAAAAAAGATATAGCTTAGAAGGAAATAGCCTGCTTTGTTATATAAGGCATAAAAGAGGTCAACAGTCACATTTTCATCAAATCTATAGGCTGATCGGGGCAGCAACTCTGAAAGGCGTACAGAAGTCATGGAACAAGTGAAAGGGTAAAGGATCTAAACCAAGAGTACTCCCCAAGATGTGGTAGAGGCTGAAAATGTAGAGAGAGTTGAAAACATGTAATAGCCGATTACACTCAGATGATTCCCCCACTCCACTCGCTGGACCGTGCGGCTGTGGCTGTTGGGGACGGCAGTGAGACAAGCCCTGCACTGATGCCCCAGCTGCACATTACAGTGCCATGATGGTGTGTGGCATGCACAAGGATACAGTGCAACAGAAAAGAGAGATTTATGTGCCCAACAAAGTTCTAGTGTCAAGAGCAAAGCTTCACACATATATTTTAAGATGAATTCTCAAAAAGAGATAGAGGCCTGAAGAACATAATCTATTATTAAAGAGAAAAAGCCTCAAAGGAGCTCTGTCAGTGAGGTTCCTGGGAAGAGCCGCTGGGTAGAATCTGTATGATTCAAGAGAGGCTTGAAACTGGGGGAGAGTGTGTGTGTTTGGAGGAGGGAATGAAGGAGCCCTACAATTATGGGCTTGAACCTCTAATCTGCTAATTGAGGGACTGTGTGGCCTTGCATGGAGGTTGGGGAAGGGAGAATCTGGCCAAGGACTTGGGAAACTCACTTCATGGAGTATATAACCAATTTCCACTCAAAAGCCAGTTGCTGATGGGACTGTAAAATGGTACAGGCACTTTGGAAAACAGTCTGGCAGCAGCTCCCCGACAGGTCAAACATAGAGTCACTATACAACCTAGAAATTCCGCTCCTAGGTATACAGCCAAGAGAACTGAAAACGTACGTCGATACAAAAATGTGTACACTAATGTTCACAGCAGCATTAGTCACAATAACCCAAAAGTGGAAAGAACCTCAATACCCATCAACCGATGAATACATAAATGGAAAGTGGTATGTCCATACAATGGAATGTTACCTGTCAATCAAAGGAATGTACAGCTGATGTATGCTACAACATGGGTGAATCTTGCTTTGTCAGGTATAACAAGTCACAAATAGTATGATTCAGTTTACATAAGCTGTCAAGAGGAGGCCAAATCATAGAGGCAGAAAGTTGATTACAGATTACCAGGTCTATGAGGATCCTGGCAGGGGGTGGGGTGGGGAGTGACTGCTAATGGGTCTTGGTGGGAAAGAGTGTTGTTTTTCTTATTTTTAAAAATAACTTTGTTTACAATATTATTTGCATATCAATCTGCCCATTTTAAAGTACGTAAAATTCAGTGATTTTAGTATATTCATAGAGTTGTTCAACTATCATCGAAGTCTAATTTTGAAAGATTTTCATCATCATTGAAAGGACCCTTATGAACAAGTTTATAATGGATACAACGTTTTCACTTCTCTTGGGCGAAGTCCTAGATGTGGAACTGCCAGATCACACACAGGTATACCTCCTTTATTGTGTGTTCAGTTACTTCACAGATACGTGTTTTTTACATTTCAAAGTTTGTGGCAACCCTGTGGTGAACAAGTCTATCAGCACCATTTTTCCAACAGCACAGATGATTGTTAGTATTCTTTAGCAATAAAATGCTTTAAGGTATGCATATTGTTTTTTTTAAAACAGTGATATTGCACACTTACTACAAATAGTATAAACATAACTTTTATATGCACTGGGAAACCAAAAAATTTGTGATTTGCTTTATTGTGGTGTTTGCTTTATTGCAGTGGTCTAGATCCAAACTTATATCTCCAAGGTATGCCTAGAGTAACTTCATGTTTAACTTTTTGAGAAACCATAAAACTGTTTTCCAAAACGGCTGTACCATTTCATATACCCACCAGCAATGTATGAGGGTTCTTATTCCTGTACATCCTCACCAACCTGTGTCATTGTCTTTTTTATTATAGCTATCCTGTGTTTTTTATTTGTATTTCCCTGATATCTAATGCTTCATCATCTTTCCTGTGTTTATTGGCCACCTGTATATCTCCTTTGGAGACAAACCTATTCAGATCCTTTTCCTATTTTTAAAATTCGACCACATTTTTAGTAGAGTTGTAAGAGTTCTTCAGATTTTCTAGGTACAAGTCCATTGCCAGAGATATGCTTTGCAAATATTTTCTCCTATCTTTTAAAGCACAGAGAAGTTCAAATTTTTTTGTTGTTATTGTTGCGGTACTGGGGATTGAACTCAGTAGCATTCTACCTCCGAGCTACACCCTAGCCCTATTTTTTACTCTTTATTTTGAAACAGGGCCTCACTAAGTTGTGGAGTGCCTCACTAGGTAGCTGAGGCTGGCTGTGAACCCGGGTCCTCCGGTCTCAGCATCCCAAATGCTGGGATTACAAGCGTGCGCCACCATGCCCGGCTGAGAAGTTCAAAATTTTGACGAGGGTTTCTTTTTGCAGTAATGAAAATGTTCTAAAATTAGATCGTAATGATGGTTGCACAATTCTATGGATATATTAAAAGCCACTCAATTGAACACATTATAAGAGTGAGTTTTATGGTATGTAAGTTATATCACAATAAAAATGTTATTAAAAATTGGTGGCCCTGCTTAAATACAGGTTAACACTCCCATGAATTGATTGTCCTATTATTTCTTTTGATTAGGATGGGCCTGAATGGAGCTGCAGCCAGGGGTTTTCTGGTGAGGCAACAGGGCTGCTCCTAACTGAGGTGTGCAGCAGACAGCAACAGCCTTGCTTTATCTGGTCAAGCGGCTATTAAGGAGCAGGAAATATATGAAATATGGTTTTGCTTCTGTTAAAGTCATATAGTATAATACCAAAAAAGTGATGCAAGCACAGCCTTGAATGACTCTAGTAATGCATGCATTCTTCAGAGAAGTCCTATCATCCCCAAAGGAGTGAAAACTGGCTCCTGGGAGGTGAAAAAAAAATACTATTCTTCTAATGTATTAAGCACAGGGATATATGCAAACATATAATACATGGTGTGATTCTAGAATTTCGTTAGGGGGAATAATTAGGAAAAAAATTCTTTTTTTTTTTTTTTTTTTTTTTGTACTGGGGATTGAACTCAGGGGCATTCTACTCTGAGCTATACCCTATTTTTTTATTCTTTATTTTGAAACAGGGTCTCATTAAGTTGCGGAGCACCTCACTAGGTAACTGAGGCTGGTTGCGAACCCAGATCCTCTGGTCTCAGCCTCCCAAATGCTAGGATTACAAGCGTGCGCCACTATGCCCGGCTTGGAAAAAATTCTTAAATCTGCTTAGGTCTAGGAGGTAATGTGAAGATTGAGAAACACTGCTGTAATGCCAGAAATGATCTTATTTGTTGGTTACAGAGTTTCTACTTGGATATGCAAACACAAATGTAAATATATGAGCATATACATCCATATAACTCTACCCCACACATTATGTAGTTATGCTGAACAGAAGCTGAAGAATAAAAGTGAGCGATAGAGTTTAACTTACATTACACATCATCAAAATGAAAAATTTAAAAGGCACCATTAGCTTAATCTGTGAGGTACCTCATGTGTTGACCGATATCTCAAACTTGGCCACAACCCTATGAACATCAGTTCATGAATGAGCTCACCACTAACACTGTCAACAGCTACCAGTACCTCAGTGCTAAATCTCTGAACTATTCCACAATCTAGATTCTATAAATGCAATTTTCTTAAAGGAATTTTTTTTTTTTTAAAGGGAGAAATGTTCTTTTGGATTATGTCCCTCAAGATGCCATTCATTCTTTAAAAACAGGATTCTGGAACTACATGAGTACCCTCACGTTTTACTTAATTAGAAAATAAGACCTGTTTTAACTAGAGAAGGGGATAGTCTTGAGCACGTGCTTCCAGCAGTTACTAATGACTCTGCTCAAAAAGCGTGGGTTCCTGCACAGTCCCAGAAATTGCTGGGAGAGCCTACCTCAGACTCAGAAGAGCAAACCACGCAGGGAGCATTTCTAAGCACACTTGATAGCCTAAGCCTGGAACTTATTTTCCGTAGCTCTCATCACCTGACTCAAGGTTTTTCAACTTTGGTACCACTGACATTTTTGGCTAGATAGTTCCTTTCGACTGTCCTGTGTACTGTTTGATGTCTGGCAGCACTTCTGCCTCAACCCACCAGATGCCCGTTACGCCTCATTCCCCAAGTGGCAACAACTCCAATTCCCCTGGGACCTGTGTCATCCCGCTCCCCAGGGGAGACCACCACTTAACTTGGCCATTCAGTCTTAGAAGCTTCTAGTTTTGGGACAGAATTTTAAACAGGTTTTATCTACAGTTCCAGTGGTATGAATGCTACTTTATAAGAAACATTCATGTGGTTCTATATGGACCCATTTGAATAAGGCTTAATAAAGCTCATTAAACACCTATGGAAATAAATCTAAGAGGAATTATTTATGAACTAAAACACCTAATTACAATTGGAAGAAAACCTCTAATATCAAGGCTCTTAGATTTTTCCATCTCAGAATTCCACAATGTTGTAAAATTATATCACCATTATCTAGAGGTAAATTAGAACTTCTAAAATGAAATCAGACCAAAAATCCTAATTACAGGATGAAAAATACTCATGTAAGTCAAAATGGAAAATCTTAAAATTTACATCCTTTCCTTTGGAATCCTAATACTTATTCTATTCTTCAGAAACATAAAGCAGATGTTTACAACATTCCGAACTCATCAAGACATGATTATTGCTTCTTATGCACTCATCTTAATCAGACTATTTCCGGAATTGTTATTAGTCACTTTGATGTGCTACAAATCGACATTACAAATTCTGGTTTTCTTTTCTGTAACTATAATTTTCTCATTCATTCATCCAAAAACTATTGACACATCTAGTATGTGGTGGATCTGGTTATTTGCTGTCTTGGGATGGAAAGTTATGACCTAGTTTTTAAGGCAGGTTGGGGGTCCTCTTCATCTGCCAGGTACTCCTGCCCTAGCTTCAGCTTGAGGAGTTGCTTCCACAGCCCTCTCCTCAGAGATACAGAACTGAATTCCTGGCACTGGTTGGCCTGGCGCACGGCCAGGGAGATGCAGAGACACTCAGTGCTGGGCGTATAGGTCTCTGGTTTTGAATTATTGAGCTCAAGAATAAAAAACTTTATTTCAAAGCTCTTTTCATCTCTAAAACATGCAGATATTTTCATATTACCAAAGATAAATTCAGGGGACTTGATGGAAGGGGGAGAAGAGAATACTGAAGATCTTTGAGGTTTCTGGATTCATAGCATTAGTCTTTTGAAGGGTCATCTGTGACCCAGCAGAGGGACAAAAGTGAATTGCATTCAGCCATGTAGCTGGCTTTGTAGGGTCCATTTACTTAGTGTGCACTATCTAGTATACTAGCCACATGTGGCTATTTAGATTTAGATTAATTAAAATCAATTGACATTTAAAAATTCAGCTTCTTATTCACGCCAGTCAGAAGCATTCAGCAGCCACACATGGCCACCATATTGGACAATGGAGATACAGACCATCCCCATCATTACAGGAAGTCCTATTGGACAGTGCCGAGATCAATGGTAAGACAAGCTACTGCCCTCTGACATGATGGTGTTCATATGTAACAGATGATTTCATATAATCCCCACTACCTTACTATGAGGAGGAGATTATTCGCAGGAAACTTACATTTATAAAAGATTTATAACTTGTTCAAGGCCACACAGTTGGTGAGCTTTACTGAAAATTATATTAAGTGTAAGACACTGTTCTAAACATGTGTTACTTAATTTTTTTTTTTTACTACACATGTGTTATTTAATTTTTTCCCCTCATAACCACCTAGGGAAATGGGTAGTAACTATGCCAACTTTATAGATGAGGAAGCTGAAAAACTTATAGGCAATAAGGGTGGTCTCAAATCTGGATAACAAGGGTGGGATTCTATCTTGAAATTTAGTGCTAACTGCCATTTTATTTAATTCTCACAACACTCAAGAGTTAGGCAGTATCATATACTTCTGCAGAGAAGGGCATTAAAGTTCCGCATGGTAAAGAAACTTCATTCATTGAGTAAATATTTACAGGACATTATTCTAGAGGATACAATGTTGAACTGGACTGATCTGGTCCCTGTCTTGAAGGAGCTTATATTCTAGAGGAGACAGACAGAAAATGAACAAGTCAACAAGATGACTTCAGAACAAAGCAAATGTAACAAAAGGACTAAGCAGAAGCCTATGCTCATGATTTAAGTAGGCGGCATACAGGAGGTAGTATCTTTTAGATAATCATTAAGGGCCTCTGAGCAGGTGGCATATGAACTGAGTCCTGAGGAACGGCAAGGAGCTGGCCACATCAAGATATGGAGAAGAAGGGTACGTTTCATGCAGAAGTGACAGCAAATGCAAAGGCCCCGAGGTACGAAAAGAGACTGGGTGTTCAGGGAACAGAAAAGGGGCCTGTGTACCTAGAGTGGCACTAGTGAACGATAGGAAATGGGGGTCAGAGAAGGAACAGAGACTATTCCGCATGTTCCTCATGTGAGGCAGGCTGAGGAATCTGGATTTTGTTCCTAACAGCGAGCCTTTTTTAAAAGGTATGAAATGAATTTGATCTTCCTGTTAAAAAGATGCCCTTGGTGGCAGAGCTGGGGAGCTTGAGCTCCTTTTCCTTCACCTTGCAGGGCTCCTTGCACTGGGAGACAGCAAAACCCAACATTAGCCTCGACCTATTCTTCTGGTTAAACCATATGACCTTCAGCTCCATGCCTTGGCACTTTCGACTATAAAAAGGGCTGATATATGCTCCTGCCAACCTCAGAGGCATATTCATAAGGACACATGGATGGAGAGCTGGAGGGACTAATTATCACAGTTAGACCGTTACTGCCACCACGCCCATAAGTACGTTCTCAAGTCCTCTGGGCTCTAGCCGTCTGAATGTAGAGATACAGACACCAAAAAATATATACGATAAAAACCTCTCCTAAAAGTTGCTCCACAATGACTCATTCCTGAAAGAGGCAATGAAACAATTAAAACTCCAACACTTCATAATTAGCACTGGACCTAAGACTTGATAAATTCTCCACTGGTGTCACCTGAGAGAATAAATGAATTACATGCTTAGTGATTATAGATTTCCTCCTACATACATACCCCACTTTCATTTTTGCTGATGTGCCAAGGTAAAAGACTTTCTAATTCTCACCTAGCGACCAGGTGACTACATATTGGCCAATGGTATAAAGAAGTTGGGTGGAGCATTACAGAAGCTCTTGATAAGTAGGAGCTGACTGAGCTGAGATTCTGCTTACCTTTTCCCCTTCCTCTTTCCTTGGAACCAGAAGATGATGTCCAGAGGCCACTTTGTGACCTTTAGGCAGCTCTGAGGCCAGGCCTTAAGGATGACTGAGAAGAAAGGATGGTGGCTACTTCTTGGAAGTCTTTGACTAGGAGCTGAATGCAGTTCCTAGTTTACACAGAGATCCTCCTACTGACTGTGGAGAGGACCATGTAGGAACCACACGGAAAACATCTCACTAGTAGAGATTACTGAGGCCAAGTTCTGAGGCTGTGGTCCTCTTAATTGAAATTCGAAGGCTGTGCCAGATTCTCAGTGGTAAGAATCATTAAGTCCCCAATTTGAAATCAAAGGATCCAGTCTGCCAAACCACAAATCACTTTTTACAAGTCACCAAGCTTTAGAATAAAAATGCTTCAGGTTTTTCAAGTTGTATTTTTTAAATGGGGAATATAGACAATTGCTATTAATACGTCGGAGTCCTAGAAAATTGCAGTGCATATAAAAAATGGCCAATCAGGCTGCATGATACAAACGAGACAACTTTAAAAGCAGCTGGGCCACCTTTGTTGTCAGGAGAAGGTTTGATTTCTCTACACCTGCAGGGAACTTGCCATTCTCAACCTGTCTGTGGCTGTAGAGCTAGCCTTCCTGGCTAGGGAAACTGCATCAAAGGTAGGGCCCACTGCTCTGGAGAGCTACTCAGCCTCTTACACCTCTCACCTTTTTTATTAGAACCAGATTTTTCTTTCTTGCTTCCTATCTTCTCTCCTCTCATTTTTCACTAATTTCTTTCTTTCTTTTTTTTTAGTTCATCGTTATTTTTCTCACACGTAAACTCACAGAGGTACAACAAAAAGACAATCAGAAAGAAAAGAGAAGAAAACTCCTGAGGTCCTTTTGTGTAAGGTAGCTGATCCGTACCTGATAGCATTGGACGGAAGCTCACCTGGAGGAACACACAAAGACCAGATGTTCATGTCATCAAAGCATACATCACGGTCTTCCACTGACAGTTTAACAAAATGACAAACACTTATCTTAAATTTGTTGTTGTTTAAAACTTCGACCATGTACTGGGAACCACAGGGAGCCTGGTGGAGATACAGAGATGAGCGACTCCCAGCCTCCGCAGGGAGCACATGACTTCACTGGGAAGTAAAGTCACACACTAGATCGATCAAGAACAGCAAAGAATACAATTTGCCAAAAATGAGCACAAGTCACATTCACTGTGTTAAAGAACTCAAAATATACTCAAACCCCAAATCTTTATGGAATGCCAGGAAATACACTAACTATTCTGAACACTGGGAAATGAACAGAAAGAATCAAGTATTTCAGGGTAAATACATCCAATCATTGCTGAGATAAAGATTCTCTTTGAATATGAACCAAATAAACAAAGAACTAGAATACCACTGTTTCACAACTCCTAATGAAAAGGTCAACAAGCAGGCCATTTGCCTCTGGATGGAAGGATGTATACCTTTGGATATATACCTCTGGATGGAAGGATATATACATTTGGTGTTCTTGGTTAAAAAACAAAGTTCAAACCTGATCTGGATCAAGCCTCTTGATCAATTCCAATTTAAGAAACTATGGGGGATAGAGGAATATTTTAATAATACCACAAGGAAATAACCGTCAAAATCTAGACTGGGGAGCACTCCACAATGAATGACCTGACTTTTTCAACAGAAAAATTACAAGGAAAAAGTAAACTATAAACCTATACTTAAAAAGAGAATGTACAGACCCTACTTGGATCCTGACTTGAACCAATGGAAAGTTTATAAAATAATCTAGAAAATTTGAACATTGGAAATTTATTGACATTAAGGAGTTATTATTTTGTAATAAGTGATATTTTTTGGTGTTGGGGATTGAACCTAGGGCCTTGCACATGCTAAGCATGTGCTCTACCAGAGCTATACCCCTATCCTATTTTTTTCCAGGTGCTCTATAGTATATTGCTTTTTTTTTTTTTTTTTTTTTTTTTGCGGTACTGGGGATTGAACTCAGGGGCATTCTACCTCTGAGCTATACCCCCAGCCCTATTTTTTTATTCTTTATTTTGAAACCGAGTCTCACTAAGTTGCGGAGTGCCTCACTAGGTAGCTGAGGCTGGCCACGAACCCGGATCCTCCAGTCTCAGCCTCCCAAATGCTGGGATTACAAGCGTGCGCCACCACGCCCGGCTGCTTTTGTTTTTTTAAGAAAGGTTATCTTTATATTTTAGAGCTACATATTTAAATATCTGTGAATGAAGTTACATGATACCTAGGATTTCCTTCAAAGTAATCCAGGGTTGGTAACGGTGAGGGGCTAGGGAATATAGATGAAATGCTATTGGCCAAAAGTTGTTCATTATTGAACTCCCTAACACATATCACCAAGCTTCACTAAACTACTCTAATTTTGATTGTATGAAATTTTTTATAATAAAAAATGAAAGCGTAAAATAAGTCAAGTCTCCCATTCCCTCCAAAATGTTAGTTTGAGTGCCATGTTGTATAGAGAGCAGTGTTGTACAGAGAGGCCAGAGAAGGCTCCCTCCGGGAGGAGGCAGGGGTGCTCTCAGGAAAGCACATAGGAAATACCATGAGGCCACGCACCAGGACAAGCTCACCAGGCCTACGTGTGTCACACCCAGGAGCCAGGGCCACAGAGGCTTGTGCTGACCAGATGGGCGGCCAGGAGTCTCTGTTGGAACCATTAGGGTTCTGAACAATGGGGAGGCACTCTTCACCATGATCATGATTGAAAGAGGGGTTCTGGGGAGCCTCAGAAGCCAGGTAAGCCAGCATTTGCAATGTGAAAACGGCACTAAAAGAGAACTGGCAGGATCTGGTTTCTCACTGCGTGTAAGAGATGAAAAGAGAGGCCGGTCAAAGGCAAGGGAAGGCATGGAGAGAAAGCTCAGGTGGGCAGCGTGGCCTCTTGAGATGACAGATGTTGGGCTAAGTCTACCTGTAAGCAAAATGTGTGCGTGACATACTTGAAGTGTTCTCTTGCTGCTTAGTTCAAAGAAGGTAATGGGGAAATACTTGTTCTTTTGATGTCTATAAATCAAAGTATAAATCTCGTGCCAAAGTAATTTAACATCTGTGCCTTTTTTCTTAAAATTATTAGTTCTGAAAACTGAAGATATTTAAAAAAAAAAAAAAAAGAAAATGCAAACATCTGAGAAACCAAACTGAACGTTTTTTTCTTTTAAAAAATTTAAAAATTATATAGAAATAGAAATGGTATGTTTTTCTTTATAACCTAGACTTGGGAGACCTCAGAGGTAATCTTCAGAAATGTTTGATAACAAAAAACAGAAAGACATTAACATATAGGGAACTTCTGAACATAGTTGAATCAGTCTGGGGAAAAAACAAAAATAAGACAGTTTAGGATTTTACCTAAGGTGGCCAGTTACATTAGGAACACAACTTTTATACTGATGCCAATACAAAATAAAGGTGACATTGTAAAAATTTCTCTCTAAAATTTTGTGAACATTTATTTTAGGGACCCAATAAGAACTAGATTTTCAAAACAAAGTTTTTAAAAAGACAGGCTCGAGTTTGTTAATTATGCTATCCTGATCCCTGTCTTAAAATTGAGCATGGTATATCATCAGGTATTAGAGTTAGCAGTACAAAAATTTTACCTTCACAACGAATAATGCAAGAAACAATCAGAGGTCTACGGAACAAGAACAATGCTTCTGGAGACTGGTAAATAATTTTCAGAATACAGCTGAAAATTAATTTTCAGGTTTGAGTATATGGAAGGATCACAAAAACAATCTGCAAGAAGGGACAATCGAACAAATGTAATTGTATGGAAAAGTTAAAAGCCTGAATTAGAGTTTACCTGGGGCAACCACTTCCCCCCACAGAGGTCTGCTTGGGCTGGCCGGCACATTTTACTTCCCAGCTCTCCCTTCACACTATCCGAGCGGAATGATCATTCTTCTAGGTAGAGTTCTCTTGTGATTTGTTAGGCTGGTTTACAATATTGAGTCCATGTGTGGATGGGCCTGCTTGCCTATAACTATGTAAGGTATGAGAAGTCCTCATATTGGACCCCAAAGAAGCAGGGCTCCTGTCTTTATACCACCTTCTCTGGCTAAAATAGGTACGTGTTTGTGTCCAGAAATGGTGCCAAACTGGAATTCTAGAATTGCCAGAATTAGGAAAAGGAACTTCAAAGAACGACAAGATAAGCAGAAATAAGGTTTTTCAGGTAGAAATCAATTTAAAAGGGGGAAAAACCCTTTTCAACATGCTTCTTCTGCATGAATCCCAGTTATCTTTAACATCTCTCAGATAAATCATCAAAAATAAATACAAATGAAAGCTCTGCAGAATAATACTCAGAATAAGGTAATCTTAAAATATATATATTTACTCCCTAAATCTTGATCTTAGATATCAAAAAGATGAGTTGGCTGAGCATGGAAATTTTGTAGTAGCTACAGTATTTCTAGATCTTTTAAAAAAGGGCTCTTTCTGACAAAAGTAACTCACTCTAAATGACATCTGTAGAGGAGAAAATTCACCCTGGGGTAAAGCATATTCCTCCTGCAAGTAATTTACCTTGTGGAACCTTCAGGGCAACTCTTCTAGCAGTCACTGTCAAAATAACTTCTAAAGCTAAATACAAAAGCTAGAAGATACTTCTGACTCCCACCGTGGTTTGTTACTGACAAACTGAACCTTTAACATGTTCCCTGTGTATATTTATCCCTTCATAAATGACAAGTGTGTTCTCAAGAGACAGTGATTTGTTCTTATGGGGATCTCTGCATGGTTTTTTCTCACCTATCGGGTTGAATCATCTTTCCAAGAGGATGATCCTGGGTATAGGATCCTGGGCATGGACCTGGGGATGTAGGCCTAACTGCTGCATGGGGCAGATGTACTAAAAATAAAATAAAATAACCTTCTAGGGAAACCTAAGTTTCTAAGGCAACTAATCCACATCAGTTAACATTTCTAATGTGAATTATAACCACAGCCAACTGATAATTGTTTCATATCCTGGTAGATACCAGCAGCCAAAAATCGACTTTAAACTAGTAACCATTTTCACTCTGACTAAAGGAGAAGCAAGTCACTAAATCCTTAGTAGTCTGAAGGGACTGCACGGGTACAGACGCTATTACAAATTAAATTACACAGATGTCTGAACATAATTATGAGTTCCCAAAGTATGAGCAGCATGTATGCTAAGTGAAGATTTCAACACCTCTTCTCAGCATTTAACAGGAACATGTTCGACCAACAGTTGAGTTGAAATAGTAGTAGTTTCGGGGTGAAATTAAAGTTTGCAAACTTTTTAGACAAGAAATCAAATTATGACTCATATCTTATTCAACTGGCTAAAAGTATGCCAAAAAGAATAAAGTTATTTATCAAAATCCCTCACAGCAAAAGGAGCAGCTATCTTATTCACACACATATACATAAAGCCAAAATCAAATCCAACACAAGTTGTAACATTTGGAATAACGTTCTTTTATATGATGTACAAAAATTTTACTTTGGCATATATAATTTTAATGAGGTCTTAATAATGCCTATCAACGAATTTGGGAAGGGATAATTGAGAAGGCAGTACATTTATCACTGAACAAAAGTTTCACACATAAACACATATTTGCAAACTCAGTCTCTATAAAATCTGAAAAGATCCTATAAAATCTAATAGCATATTAAGACAATAAACAAGAAATGAAAGGACACCAAAAAGGAAAAAAAAAAAAATCTGCCAAATGCTGTTTTTCAGTTCACTTACATTGTCAAGCCAAAATCTTGTTGCTCTGATGAGAAGAAGGTATTTTTTAAAACGCTGTAACATCTGCTCCTGGTCCCATGCAGTAACACATGTTTCCTCACACACACCAACAGGGACTCCCAGGACCGTGGCCTCTGTCAGGCCCCTTAAGTGTTAACAGCAGGGGTCTGGCTGCCACCCGCGTCCACCAACTTAATCACGGGTCCGAGGGCTGGGTGAGCGCGACCATAAAGCCTGGGACCTGGCCCAGGCGGCGCCCGAGGTCCCACGCTGTCAGCCTCGGCTGGTGGCAGCCGCGCGGGTGCCGGGACCAGGAGAACACGTTTCTCCACCGCGTCTGAGAAAGTGTGGCTCGGAGCGACGCGCTGATTAAAATCAGATCTCTTCCCTGGCTCTCTCCACCTCTGTCACATCTGGCTGATAACTCTGGGAGCTCCCGCGGGGCAGCCCCTACCTTGGTCCCCACGCCTCGGAGCGGAACCAGCCCCGCACCTCTGCCCCCCTCTCCCCATCCCTCAGGATTCCGGAACCGGCTTAGTACCTCTGTATCCAAGTCTTCATCCCCAAAAGGAACCGGCCCCACACCTCTGTCCGCGCGTCCCGGGTCCCCGAGAGGAACCCGCCCTGCGCAGAACCAGCCCCGCAGCTCGGTCCCCTTCTCCCCGTCCCTGGAGGGAACCAGCCCCGCGCCTGTCCCCACGTCCCCGTCCCCGAGAGAACTGACCCCGCGTGGAACCATCCCTGCACTTCTGTCCCCCTGTCCCCGTCCGCCCCGCGCCTTCCGCCGGCGCTCGGGTTCCCGAGCAGAACCGGTTAGGATGGGAGTCCCGGTCCCCGCGCCGCGGCAGGCACCTGAAGGCGGCCGCCACCTCGCCCGCTCCCACGTCGGACGCCGCGGGGTCCCCGTCCAGTCGCCGGGTTCTGCCTGGCGCGGCGCGGGTTTGTCGGCGGACGGGACCCCGGCGCCCCGAGCTCCCCGCACTGCGGACTCACGCCAGCGCGGCTGCACCCGCCCGGCGCCCGCTCACCTCGGCCATCCTGCGGCTGCAGCGTCGGGGCTCGCGGCGTGCGTCCCCGCCCGGGCCGCCCCGCGTCCGCCCCGGCTCGGCGGGCGCCGCATGCAGCTCGGCCGTCGGGCTAAGTGGGCGGCCCCGTGCCCCGCCGCCACGCCCCGCCGCCCCGCTAAGTCGGCGCAGCTGCCCAGCCGCCACCGGGAGGGGGCCGGGCCTGAAGGCGCTTGTCCTAGGCGCGGGCGTGTCGGCCGCCGCCCGCGACCCAGGGGGCGCTGCTTGCCCCGGGGAGGACGAGACCCCCCAACTTCCCCGCGGGAGGCGATGGTCCGGAGGCTCCGGTGCCTCTCAGGCACCCCCCTCCTGCAGTCGAGTCGGTGTGGGACACCCACTTTGCTCTCTTGAGTCTCAGTTCTTTCAGTTGCAAAATGGGATTAAATGTGCACCTCTCTTATTGGATGCTAAGGATAAAATGAAATCAAGTGTGCTGGAAACCCAATCAGGAGCTAGCCCTAAAGTGCAGATGGGCCAGGGCTGCTTCTGGGCCCTGAGGACAGACCCTTAGCCCTGGGAGCCGACAAGCAGCTGCTGGGACGGAACCCAGCTTTTCTCTGCCCAGAAGCAGAACCTGGGGCCAATCAGGCCTCGTCCACTCCCTTTCGGGATCCTAAGGGAGACTTAGGATGGGAGTCCTTCCCCCGATTTATTCCACCTGCTTGCTGCTGGTGGAGAGCCCAGCAAAGGAAACAAAGCCCTTCCTTCCACAATCCGAGATGAAAGGGAAAGGAAGTGAGTCGCAATCAGTGGGATGGAAGTGCCTGAGTCTGTCTCAGGAAGGAACTCGCAGGCCTCTAAGGGGAAAGGAAGGTACAGGGTGCCTGAGGGAGAGAATCTGGGTGTCTGGGCAGCATGTGGTCCAAGGATCCCTGGGCTGGACGCTGCTGATACCTGGCAATTCTGGCCAGTGAGTGTCTCCGGTCTACTCTTGGTGCTCCTCCTTGCAGGCACAAAGTTGCATGGTCTCCTTGCACGTGGTGCTGTGGAGAAGATTCACTTCTATGGCTAACTTCATCATGAAGCTTTGCTTTATTAATTTCCAGTCTAAACTGCTTACCTCCCATTCCATTGTCCTTGTCTGCTAGCACTTAGGACTTCTCTTCCTCTCTTCTCTAGCTAGTGTTGTGCAGTGCTTCTTTCAAACACATTCTTAGATGTCACCACCTCTCAGAAGCCTTTCCTGACCCACCAAGCCTCCACTTCATGTGTTTTCCCCTCTTCTGACTCCCAAGCCCTAGTTTCTGCCTTTCTTACCATGCTTTTTGCATTTGGTAGCCTAGTTGTAGTGTGTCTTTGTGTTAACGCCTTTGGTTGTTACTCATCTTGCTGGCTTCTGTGTGATTAGTTGTCATAGTGGAGGAAGTCAGCTTTCTTGGTCTCTCTTTCTTTGGCTTTCAGAACAGATATGAAGCTGAGCATGGTGACATATACTTGTAATCCCAGTACTTGGGAGGCTGAGACAGGAGGATTGCAGGTTCACGCCCAGCCTCAGCTACTTAGTGAGGCCCTCTGCAACTTAGTGAGACCCTGTTTCAAAATAAAAATAAAATAGGGATGGGCGTGTAGCTCAGAGGTAGAATGCTCCTGGGTTCCATCCCTAGTACCCCCCCCCCCAACACACAAAACAAAAAAAAAAGACCAGATGTGAAACCCTGTCTCAGGCTAGATTGGTAGGACTATATAAAATAGTCTCTCTTCCACATATACGGCTGTCCTCCTTTCCTTTCTGCTGCACCTAAATTAATTAAATTTATTGCAAGAAGAGTCCTAGGGCAGGGCGTGGTGGCACACACTTGTAATCCCAGCATTTGGGAGGCTGAGACTGGAGGATCCAGGTTCGAGGCCAGCCTCAACTACCTAGTGAGGCCCTCTGCAACTTAGTGAGACCCTGTTTCAAAATAAAGAATAAAAAATAGGGCTGGGGGCATAGCTCAGAGGTAGAATGCCCCTGAGTTCAATCCTCAGTACCGCAAAAAAAAAGTATTAGTGAATGAATAATGATATATGCTTAGTATAAATACACTAAAATGCTGCTAGGTGATGTGGCATGCCTGTAATCCCAGGATTTGGGAGGCTGAGTCAGGAGGATCACAGGTTCGAGGCCAGCCTCATCAAGTTAGTGAGATCCTCAGCAACTTAAGAAGATCCTATTTTAAAATTTAAAAATAGCCGGGCATGGTGGTGCATGCTTGTAATCCCAGCATTTGGGAGGCTGAGACCAGAGGATCCGGGTTCGTGGCCAGCCTCAGCTACTTAGTGAGGCACTCCGCAACTTAGTGAGACCCTGTTTCAAAATAAAGAATAAAAAATAGGGCTGGGGATGTAGCTCAGAGGTAGAATGCCCTGAGTTCAATCCCCAGTACCACAAAAAAAAAAAAAAAAAAAAAAATTTAAAAATGATGGAGATGTAGCTCAGAGGTAGAATGCCCTTGGGTTTAGTTCCCATCATCAATAAAAAAAAAAAAAAAAAAAAAAAGCCCACTAAAATGTTTAAATCCTAAGCAATGGCCTACTGTGTGTGTGTGTGTGTGTGTATGTGTGTGTGTGTGTGTGGTGTACTGAAGATTAAACCCAAGGGCATTCTACCTCCGAGCAATACCCTCAGCCCTATTTAATTTTTATTTGGAAACAAGCTCTTGCTAAGTTGCTGAGGGCCTCACTAAGTTGCTGAGGCTGGCTTCAAACCTGTGATCCTCCTGTCTCAGCCTCCCAAGTGCTGGGACTCCAGGTGTGCGCCACCACATCCGGCTAATGGTCCACTTAAATATCTTTAATCTGCCCAATTGGAGGATTGGGTCATTATCTTTGTGTTTATTGCAACTGACTTATATTCACTTTAGTAAAATTAACCACGCAGCAACAGATATTGGGATCAACCTGTTTATTCCTGGTTACAAACACAAGGAGGAGGAAATGCCTGAATACATGAAGACAGGCTACCTCTGCCAACCCACTTCAGTGGGATCCACAGTCATGTTTTTTCAAAAATGACAGTTTAGATCCAAATATAGGGAATTAATAGGTCTACATGAAAATTACTAATTAATCTTATACAGCTTCATCTAGAATCGTGGTATCTTCTGAAATCAGTCCTCGAATTTATTTCCCGGATTTGATGGGCTTCTCTGCCATTCCTTGGAAACATGTAAGCAGTAACTGGGACGGAGAAATCACCCGTGCGTGTAGAAAGGAATGTGGTACTGGCTGGGTCAAGACCTCGCAGACCCTGTTCCTGTTCTTTTTCAGGCCGGCCAGAGATCTGGCATGGCCTTCGGCTTCCCTAGGCCTCAGTGTCTTCCTCTGGCAAAGAGGCGTCTCTGAGAGCCAGCTGCTCAAAATCCTTACTTTTTCTTCTCTACTTCAGTCTTACCACTTTTGCATATCAGGGTTTTTTTGTTTTGTTTTGTTTTTTTGGTCTTAGCAAACAGAATAGAAACAGAATGTCTTCACTCACTTTACATTACCAGAGATTAAAAAAAAAAAAAAAAAAAAACTTTATTGAGAAGGGGGGGGGGACATCAAGAAGGCACAAAATAAGAAAATTGCATGACTTGACCTGATCTTAAGGAGGCAAGAATCAGCTCTCTGGAGACAAGGGGCTTGGCTGGATTGCTCTGGGGTGGTGTGCTCTAGGGTGGTTTCTGAGAATCACCCACAAGTGCTGAGGGGCTTGGCTGGTGGGGTTGGGGAGGGGGCAGGTGGCAGCTGTGGGAGGGACAGAGAGAGCCAGCTCTCGTGGGAGGGACAGAGAGAGCCAGCTCTCCGTCCAAAGTGGGCAGTTGTAACACTGCTTGCCATCAGCTGGGAATGTGGGCTCAGTTCTGCCAGATTTCCTGACGAGAAGCTGGAAATATTCTGATATTTAAAAGTTGGCAACTAATTCCAATTTGTGATAAATATAGTATGAGCCAAACACAATGTTTGGGAGCCGAATCTGGCCAACGTGCTGTTCATTTGCACTCTCTGCTATGTAGTGGTGTTTTCCTGAGGTCTGGGCTTGCAGCACATAATAGGTGTGCAATAAATATTTGTAGAGTGAATATCATTCTTGATGGAGAACAACTCACATCCTCTGTGAGTTCTAAACAGAATTCTCAAAAGCCACACTGACATTAGATACAACCATGTGTTAAATTCAGAGCCCAGAAAAGAGCTGGTAAATCTTCCCAATATTTACACCTTACAAGACTCCTTCCAGTTCATAATTCTGTTAAATATAGAACAGCCTCTTCTTAGAAAACCAATTCTCACAAGAAGTTTTCCCCAGTAGAAACAAATGAGCTTGGAAAAACAACTTTAATTAAAAACATTTATCAGTACATGGGAGGTTGAGACAGGAGGTTCGCAGCCAGCCTCAGAAACTTAGCGAGGCCCTTAGCAATTTAGAGACCCTGTTTCAAAATTAAAAAAAAAAAATATATATATATATATATATGGCTGCGGGTATAGTTCAGAGGTAGAATGTTCCTGAGTTCAATACCCAGCACACACACAAAAAAAATTAATCAATCATGGGAATAAGTGTATTAAAAAGAAAAAGAGAAAGAAAAGAAATAAACCCACACCTTTTAGCTAGGAGACTTGGGCGCTAATGGTGGGAACCTCGTTTTACAGCAGGGCAGGCAGGTAGACAGGCGGGCAGGTAAGCACCTGAGGAGGTAGCTGCCTCTCACCTGAGCCCACCAGTGGCCTGGAGGAGGAGCCAGCCCTGGGGCTTTTGGCAGGAAGCCTGGGTAAGGGCCAGAGGGGTAGGACAGGCAAAGTCTTTTAACATAGAGGGTGGGCTGGGAGCTGCAGGGGCCCCTCCCAGCGGCCACATTCCTCTGAGGACAGTGTCGGGAAACACTGTGCAAGAGTCACATTGGTACCGTCACCTCCCGGCCCAGACACGGACACCTGGTGGCAGCAAGTCTGGGCACATCTGTAGCTCTGCTCAGCGGTGGAGCCTGACTAAGCAGCACTTGGGCCAAGTCGGCCCCCCCACGCAGCTGCCTGCGGGGGGAGGGGGGCAGCTGGCCCGCCACAGACCTGGCACAGGTGTCGCAACTTCCCCCTGCAGTCCCAGGCTGCTTCCTGCTGTGGGAGAGGAGATGAGACCGTTGCAAAGGTGGTGCAGGGTTTTGGTGGCAGAGAATTAATTGTACCTGTGCCTCCACCTTTCACACAGGCGTGGGGTTGAAAGGACCAAATAACCGGTGGGTCCTGCTGCACAGAAGTGTATACGCTGTGCCTGGCATTTTGAGTTTTGGCTGCCAAGATTGCCAAATATCAAGGAGGTGGAGGGATGGGGTTGTCAGTGAGGAAGAGTGGTGAATTCCAAAGTGAAAACCAGCTCAAGTCGGATACTCACTGCTTCTCTCAAGGCGTCTACCAGTGATGCTACGTGTGTGTGTCAGCGGCCCCCTGTACATCAGGAATGAAGTCAAGGGCTTATAATGCTTCTTTCAAGTATAATGCTTTGGGAAAAAAAAATTACTGCAAATTTAGCTACCATTATTTTGGTAAGTCTGGGGCGTGTGAAGATAGCTTCTCTCATTTAGTCTGTCCTCTGTGGCCTTTTAAATAGCAACGGTCACAAAAAAGCTGTGGCCTGGCTTCCAAACAGCTCATTCTCTCCCATTGCTGAGGTAGTGGGAGGAAACTACCTCCCTGGACACTTTATTTAGTACTGCAATTACATCTCTGAACTCAAGGAGCTGTATTTCTAATTAAGGTGCGGAAGAAGTACTTAGTTTTTCAAAATCCCTTAGATTGGCACTTTGCAGGTTGAGCTGATGAATTTAGGGTGAGTTTTCTGAGGACAAGTACTGCTTTGGTATGTTCTGGGAGGCCGGTGAACATGCATCAGAAAACTTTTATGTAAGATACCTTGGAATATGGCGTCTCCTGCAAATTTAATGATCCATTATCCAATGTGAAGGAAAAAAATATTTGGGTTACCATAGCTGAGAATTCTAAATAAGATTATACTGCTTTTGGAAATTGGAAGGAAAGGGTTGGGGTAGCTTGACTCTAGGACAGATTTTAAAACATTCTCAATTACTTACTGATATCAAGCTTTAAAAACAATTCTTTTGAGCTGGGTGTGGTGGCACACACTGTAATGCCAGTACTTGAAAGACTGAGACAGGAGGATCACAGATTTGCAGCCAGCCTCAGAAACCTAGTGAGGGCCTCCACAACTGAGTGAGAGCCTGTTTCAAAATAAGAAATAAAATAGAGCTGGGAGTGTAGCTTAAAGGTAGAATGCCCTTGGGTTCAATCCCTAGTTAAAAAAAAAAAAAAAAAAAGAAGAGAGAACTATAGGGGGGAAAACAAGCTTGGAGTAACCCATTTTGTTATGATTTGAAAAAAGTAAAACCATCTTCAAATGTCTGAATTGGCATAGAGGAGATTCCTCTTGACAGGGCTTATCTTTGGTATTGAATAAAAAGTAATTAGCAATCCCGAGTCAATGCATGAAGAAGGGTAGTAGAAGGCCCTGTGCTGTGATTGCCTCTCACTCTCCACTGTGTTCCTTCCCCATTGTGTAGTGGCCATATCCCTGGGTACTCAGCCACAGTCCCACAGGTGACTGGCTCAGGTAACCTACCCTCAAACCAATCAGCACCAGTGCATTTTCGTGGCCATGGGAATTGGGTCCAGATGGCCCATTCAGCTTAAAAAGCCCAGGAATTTTGTTTGGTGGGTAGGAGAAGCCAAGTTCTTCTTTCCCCATAAGCTGAAGAGGGAAATATGTGATCCTTATTGTCACTGGTAGTCATCTTGTGAACAATAAAGAAAAAAATCAGCCTGGGAACAGAGCTGACACATGGAGATGAATAGATAAGAAATTTGTAGAGAAGTTCAGCCAAAGCCCTAATTCAACCATTCCTAAAGCCTTTGGCCTTTTTTAGATCTGTGAAAAATTAAATCGTGTCTATCATTTAAATCAGTTGAGATTATTTTATTGTTGTTGTTATTTTTCAATAGAAAGCTTCTGAACTTAAAGAAACTTACATTAGGTTCTCCTGGAAGATTATTTTAGATGCAGGATAAAGAATAAATGTGTTCATGTGTCTCCCGTCATATTAGTCCTTTGTTCATTCTTTGCACTTTTAGATGACATCAGTGATAGAGGATTAGGAATCTCCTAACAGGCCCTCAATCCACAAGCCTTGGGCTAGGGGAGGTGATTCTTCCAATCAAAGCACATTGATGCTATTGTCACCATTTTCTCCTTGATCTGAAGTAAAATATTTTCCAGAAATGCACTGACCACATACTTTAATCTTTTGAAGATGTTTTTCTTCATTGGATTTTGAGATTTTAGAGGATAAGGAGTGTTGATTTTTTTTTTTTTTTACTGTAGTTAGCACAATGCTTTTCTGTACACAGTAGGTGCTTCATAAATATGGGCTTTACCTATATATGTACAAATGAAGAGACTTAAACACATGTTCCTGACTTGTAGTCTCTTAAAATTACCTTCTTATAAATGGCATAATGGAAGACTTCTAAAAATGTAATTGCTAACTGCACTTGGAAATCCACTTTGTCAAACTGTGGCTTCTAGCGCCTTGTCTCCAACATCAAATCAGTCTTGATACCCACGTTTCCCAGAGGTGTGGCTTTTAATCCTCAAATTACAACACAAGTTTTAACAGGCCAGTTTTGTCTGTCACCGGGAGTTTAGTAATTAACAAAATGCTCCAGCACTAATGGTTTATCAAAAGGCCAGTCAGTAAGCAAGTAAGAGACATGATCCAGGAAACTGACCTGTTGTGCATTGAGGGAATTTATTTAAGGAGCAACCCTGTTCTCTGTTTTGCTTAATATGGGGCCAGTCACTGAAGCTCAATGGAAGACTTCCAAAGGAAGGCCAGAAGTAAGCCCGGACTATAGATTTTATATATGAACCAAATTGAGGGTCCTGGATGACCATTCTAGGAATTACACACATCAGAGTCATTTCACAGCCGTGGATATTTTGCAACAGCCTTCACTACAAACGCTTCAATAAAAGTTAGTGGTTTTCTTGGGAGTCCAAAACAGGGCACATTACAGCCAGTGAGTAACCTGCAAGTAATGCCGGTGGTGACAATTTTGCTTTGTTCTGTGGGAGTGTGAGAAGCCAAGTCAGGGCACAGATTGCTCTCCATGAGTGTTGGAAAGCAAGGTCCGCACACTCAGAGCAGGGAGTGTTCTCTTTATCTGAGGTGGCTGCCAAGTCTTAAATGCTAAAACATGTAGGTGTACTTCAGTAAAGAGAAAGCATGACGTTTCAACGATAACTTGATGGAAGGCCAGGAAAAAAGAACTGGGTGATTTGACATAGACATAAGTTTAGCCCTGGAAAGGTGACCTTCTTTAGAACCTCGGGGTCCTCAGATCCTGATGGCAGAGTCCGACTCGACCCCAGGCCTGGGCTTCCACAGAACAGGCTCTCTGTCAGAACCTCCCGTCTCACTTTCCCTCTTCAGGATGCCCCTAATGAATTGCAGATGTCCCATTTGGTTAGAAGCACGTTTCAGATACATCTGCCCTTGTTGCTTTTATGCAAAAAACACCTGCAAATCTTTATCCTTGGTTAGATTTACCACACATTTGAAGCTTTGAAATTGTGGTCCAGTGGGAAAGAGGAGCATGTCACCACCCTCCTTCTTAAACTGAATTCCATAAACTACAATAGCCTTTGGGGGAAATGTTTTCATTTTTCTTTAAGGATATTAGGAAGACTCTAACAGTGTCAGACCTATTCAGCTGAAAGCTAGTTAATTTCTTTAATCCTACAGAGTTTATGGAAGGATCTGTAGTGATTGTGGGTAGGTAGATCTTGTGTGTGTGTGTGTGTGTGTGTGTGTGTGTGTGTGTGTGTCTGTATTCCTGATTTTTTTTAGTCTTAACAAAAAAGATGAGACCACAGCAGCAGGCAAGGAGGGAACAATGGAATGCTGGCAATCTGGCTAGGATACAGTTACAGGACCAATCTCCTTGAATGTGCCTGGAAAATACATGTGATGTCTTTCTGATAAGTGAGTAAATCCAAGTAGGCCTCAAGGAAGATTTTAAGTACTCCCTTTATCCATTCAACTTTAGGGTATTTTATCTCATCATCCAAAGCATGACAAATGCCATTGAAGGAGTTGTGAGATAATAAAATACTGAGCTGCCTCTGGGAAGATTGACAAGGAAATCCCATTCATTGTGGTTTTGTAAGGGGGTAGGAAGTTTGGGCTCGCTGTACACTAGCTTTGTCACTTTGGGCAAAACATGTATCTTCTTGAGAACTCAGTTTTCTCATCTGTAAAATGAGGGAGATGGATTAGTGTCTTTTGTTTATTCTGCAAAAACATACTGTGTGTCTTCCGTGCACACTGCATAGGCGCCTGAAGACAACAGACTCAGGTCCTACGCTGAGGAGCAGATCCTCAGCAGTACTGTCCATTCCTGGTCCCTTCTATATCACACTGGCATTGGGAAGTGGCTTAGAACTTTTCACCCCACCTCAACCTTCCTTAATTCCTGGATTTTATGATTCATGTGGGCAGCTCATCCAACAGTCTTGCCCTACCGTTCTTCAGCTTCCTTGGTCTTCTAACTTCTTTTCCCTTGCTCAATCCTTATTAGCACTGCATTGTATTTTGAACCTGTAGAGACTTCCAGTTTCCTTACCCCTCTGCTTCCTGATCTGTCCCCATTTGGTCTCTCCTTCTTGCCTATGGAGTGAGGACCCAGTGTCTGTCATTGTGTGTGTAATCAGTAGTTGCTCCTGACACCACTCTCCTTCTGCAGCACCCACTGACCAAATTCTAAACCTGGATCAGTCCTATAACCAGCCTTAGCTTCAACACACACACACACACACACACACACACACACACACACACGAGTGTTAACAGAGAAGCAGGACAGTGGCAGAGTTGGACGCCTCCAGCTCCAGGTTCTCCTCAGCCCTCTCTCACCAGACACTTTCCATTCCTGTAGTGGCCTCCTCTTCCTCCATCATTCCTTTCCATGTCCTCAGCCAGCTCCTTGTTTTGTTTGTTTTCTTTTTTAATACTTTGACTGGGTGATCTCTTTTGCTGTATAATTTCAACCACAACTATATGCTGCTGCTGATCCTTAAATCCAGGTGCTAGAAGTAGGTTTAGACTCTATGAACACAGTATGAGAAACAGGTGTTGTCCGTGGCCCATAGGTCAGTGGGTGTAGGTTAGTTTTCTGTCAATAGCGCCCCCCCCCCCACATCCCCACTCTTGTCTCCTCTGCCTGGAGTCTCCTCACTGCTGCACAAACCGCCCCCCCACAACCCTCCCCTCCTCTTTCAAGCCCTCTGTCCTCCAAGATTTTTTCTTTTCGGTACTGGGGATTGAACCCAGGGGCATTCTACCTCCCCAGCCCTATTTTTAATTCTTTATTTTGAAACAGGATCTCACTAAGTAACTGAGGCTGGCTGCGAACCTGCGATTCTCTGGTCTCAGCCTCCCAAGTACTGGGATTACAAGTGTGGGCCACTATGCCTGACTCTCAAGATATCTTTCTAATAGCTCCATTTTCCCTTTCCATGAGGAGCTATTCTCATGGTTGTGCTCTGAGAATAGACTTCCTTTGCTTAACACATTTTAATTGTTCTTTGCTGTGTCCCCTCTCCATCCATCAGGCTCTGAGCATCTTGAGTGCAAGGATTGTAACTAGTTATTATCTTCCAGGATTTCACACAATTTGAAGTGTCTAGGTGTTCAGTAAGTGATTGTTGAGGGACTGGATTGTAGATTCTTCTGATCTCCTATGGAATTCCATCCAATTGGAGGTTTCTTTTTGTTTTTCTCCCTGCATTTTTATTTGTCTGTTTATTTAGTGGAGCTAGAAATGGACCCCGGGTCCAGCCCCCCCCCCTTTTTTTTTGTGGTACTAGGGATTGAACTCAGGGGCATTCTACCTCTGAGCTACATCCCCAGACCAATTTTTTTGTTCTTTATTTTGAAACAGGTTGTTACTAAGTTGTGGAGGGCCTCACTAAATAGCTGAAACTGGTTGCGAACCTGCAATTCTCCTGTCTCAGGCTCCCAAGTACTGGGATTATAAGTGTTGACCGCCGTGCCTGGCTGAACCCAGGGCTTTGAACACTACTGCTAGGTAAATGCTCTACCGCTGAGCTATACCCCCAGCTCCCATTTGAGGTTTTCATATATATATGAATATATATGTATGTATATATATGTGTAAGACTTACATATATGTGTGTGTGTATGTGTGTGTGTGTGTGTGTGTGTGTGTGTGTGTGTGTGTGTTTTAAGGGAAGTTGGACTCTAGTTGTGTGTATGTGAGTCAAAGAAGTTTGGAGTAAGACGCGTTTAATTTATAAAATCAATTGGTAGCTTCTTATTTTCCCCAATGTTCTGACAAAATTTTTCTAACATGGAAATTACCTGTTCCTCTAAGATTTGGCAGTATTTACCTGTATTCCTGATCCTGATGTTGGGGGTAGATTTCATTTTTTTTTTTTTTTCTATTTATTTTCCTCTATTACTCCTTGCAAGTTTTCTGTATCTCATACTTTCAATTATTTTATTTTTAGGGAGAAATGTTCCTCTAATTGTTATTTTTAAATTTAATAACATAATTATGTACAATTATATAATTGAAGATATATTTTAGCTATTATGTAATTTTTATCAACTTTAATTTTGCTTTCTTCTTTTTCTCTTAATTAGATTTGCCACTATATTATTTATTTGTTCTTTACATAAGTTAGCTTCTTTCATCTATATTATTTTCCTAAGTATTTCTTTTTTGTTCTATTTTTAAGTTTAAATGGAACAGTAAGTTATTTTTAAAAAATCCAATTTATAAATTCAACTCTAAGAATATCTTTAGCCACATTTCCTATGTTTGCTTATGTAATGTCTCCATAACTGTTTTTCTAAATTATCTCTTATTGTATTATTAATATTTTCTTTGAGCCAGATGTCACATAAAGCTTTTGGTATACTAACATCTTTTTTTGTCCTAAACTTTATGATTTCACACTTTATTACCCCATGATCACAGATTATGAGCAACATAATTTCAACTTGCTTGAATTTATTGAGAGGGTCTTACATAAAAATAATTGTGTTCCTGTTCGTAAAGTAGAATCCATTCATTGTGCTTTAAAGTTATATTGTTCACATTCTCTAATTCTCTTTTGGTGCAGACCCTATTTAATCTGTCACAATTTAGTGACAATGAATTAAAAAATTTAATTATAATCTTTCTGTGTGTGTGTGTGTGTGTGTGTGTGTGTGTGCGTGTGTGTGTGTTTAGGGTTAAGAACTGGAATCTTAATATATATTAGACTACGCTAATATATGCATAGTCTAAAACACAGAAGCTGAGCTGGGCGTGGTGGCACAGGCTTGTAATCCCAGTACCTGGGGGGCTGAGACAGGAAAATCGCAGGTTCACAGCCAGCCTCAGCTATTTAATAGTGAGGCCCTCAGTAACTTAGTGAGACCCTGTTTCAAAATAAAGAATAAAAACTAGGGCTGGGGAATAGCTCACAGGTAGAATGCCCCTGGGTTCAATCCCCAGTACCACACATGCAAAAAAACAACAACAGAGGGGTCAAAAATATTGAGGCAGGGATAGTTATACAGATCAACTTTTGTTTTGTGATTCCTTCCTACTGCACTTCCTACCCTGAGCTATATAGAATTGCTTGCTTTTATTCTTCTTGGACTGAATTAGGCTTATTCACCACAGATGACCCTCAATAGATGTTTGTTCACCAAATAAGTAAATGTTGTTAGAGTCTCTTTTTTGAAACAAACCTGGGATTCCTCGTTCTCTGCCATGGTACCTGGTCTAATTGCTGTACCTGCTCTAACTTCAGAGACTTCGTTACACACTTTCTCACTGTTATTTTCTACTTTTCTGCTGACATGTGAAGTATATTCTGTTTCCTTTTATCTATTTGGAAGTCACCATATTGTTGACCCTAGTAATAATTTTCTTAAAATACCTTACTTTTTTGTTGTTGTTGTTCTGTTCTTCATCAAAGCTATATCTTTTGATTCACTTTCAAGGAAAAAGGAGATATTGCACTTTTTAGGGGTGTCCTTTTTTTCCCTCTTTTCCCCCATTCTTCTAAAATTTAAAATATAATCAGTTAATCGGTATGTTAGATATTGCCATCTGGCAAGCTATCCTAGAATCCAGTGATTTAAAACAACAAACGCTATCTCCCAGGCCTGGCTTAGCTGGGTGCTGTCTCAGGGACTCAAATAAGTCTGCAGTCAGGTGCTGGCTGGCTGGTGGAGGGTTGACTTCCACACTCACTCATGTGGCTGTTGGCAGCTTCGAGAGATCCACTTCCAAGCTCACTCACATGGCCTTGGCATGAGTCAGGTTCTGACCGACTTAGCCCAGATAAGAGATGGTCAGAGATATCTGTCAGGTCCTGGCTGTCTTACCCCAGATAAGAGATGGCCAGAGATACCTGTCAGGTCCTGGCTGTCTTATCCCAGATAAGAGATGGCCAGAGATGCCAATTTCTTGCTATGTGGGTCTATCCACAGAAAGAGATAAAGACAGGGAAAGGAGATAGAGAAAGGGAAAGGGGGAGAGGGAGGAAAGGAGAGAGGTAGAGGAAGAGGTGCGCACCCATGCTCCAAGAGGTGGTGAGGTGGTGAGCAAGACAGAGATCTTTTTGTAACCTAATCTTGGGAAGTGACCTCCCATCACTTCGCTGTTTTATAGGTTAGAAGCTCCTGAAGATCCAGCCCACACTGCATGGGAAAGTTGGGCCACCAGGAGGAAGGGGTCATGGGGAGCCATCATAGACACTGTCTACCACAATATAAAACTTTCTCTCTCCCTTCCTTCCTTCCTTCCTTCCTTCCTTCCTTCCTTCCTTCCTTCCTTCCTTCCTTCCTTCCTTCCTTCTTTTTAAATACTTTTATTGATGCATTGTTATCTCACATCATTTTCTAGTTCAGAGTGATAAGGATATAGATATACACAATCCTTTCAAACTCATTTTTTCCTTGTGTTCCAATATCTGTTTTAACTACTCAAACATCAATAACACTATTTCATGGTTACTTGGAAAAATCTACTGTAGATTTGTACATTTATCTCCATAACTTACTTTTAGTGACAATCACTATTTCTTTTCAATCATAAGTTCCGGATAGTTCTTTCATTAATTCTGACCTCTGTGATTTGAACACTCTTTGAAGACTCTCTGCATAAACAACACTGAACTTGTTAGTGTTTTCAGTCTCCGCAAATCTTAGAATATTGCCCTTATATATGAACAACCTGTCATTAGGAATGAAATCCTTGGATGTCACATCTACACCTTAGTGATCTGAAGATACTTCTTTCTCTTTTAACCTTGATAGTTTCAGAGGAGTTACATGAAGCCTGATTTCAACTCATTTGAATATCGCCTTCTACACTTCCCCAACCTATAAACAGCTTAAAGGTTTACTTTTCCCTTGAGGTTTAAGATACACCAGGATTTGTATTAATAGTTTCCTCTAAATTGATCTTATCTGGGATACAGTAAGTCCTCTTGATTTCTAGTACTAGGTTTTTCTCCCTCAAATACTAGGGAAATTTATAGTCTTAACGGTTTGTTCCCTCTTAATCATACATATTTTATTCACAGGTTGGCTGTTAGGTCAGTGTCCTGATCTTCATATCCATTGCCTTCTTTTTCTTCCCTTCAAATATTTTATTGACTTACTTTATATCACTTTTGACACCATCATTTATGTGGATGAATAGATTTTCTGTAGTTTTCATTCTGCTTTTAATGAAAGCCCAATTCAGCTCCTATGGGCGTGATTCTGTTGCATTCTCCTTTTATGATGACCTGTTCCTTGATTGATAGGAGGCATTCTCTTATCTCATTGGAAATATGAAACAGGCTTACCCTCACCTACATTGGGAGGATTTTCCTTTGGAAAAAAAAAATCTTACGTACTCTTTAGTGCTGCAATTTTTTCATGGGTCCCATGTTCCTTCTTTCTTTGAGTTTTATTTTTTCTAAAAGCCTTTTCTGTGTTTGTCTGGAAGACCCAAGGGATTGGATTGCTTAAAAACCCACATCCCATGAATCATGTGAGCATGGAGCGCTCTCTCTGGGACTAGTGCCAAAGGCTCCATCACAAGCTGCCAACGGCTCCCTGAGGAAGCTCCTGGGTCTGGAAATGAAGGACAGCCCAGGAATAGCTGCAGTTAGCTAACCCACCTCTTTCTTGGAATAAGACTGGGGTATAAATCCATCAATAGATGCAGGTCACTCATCTCTCCTCTGCTGAAGGGCTGACTAAAGAGAATCTAGAATAGACCAAGTTCTTTCTTATTAATGCTGGTGAATTATTCCTTTGTTTTGGCTCATATTTCAACATTTCCTCTTTATCTTTTGGTTCTTCAGGTAACTTCTGGCTCAAATTTACTGTCAGTATTTAATCTACTAACATATTTTCCTCTATTTTGGGCTTATTGTCTTTCCTTTTATCCTATCCCTCTGGGTTCATTTTTCTCCGTATGGAAGTAAATCCTTTGGTAGTCTTTTCAGTGAGGATCTACGAATTGCAAATGCTCTTAGACATCATAAATATGAAAAGGCCTTTATTTAGCTCTCACACGTGAATGGTAGTTTGAGAGTGTGAAGAATTCCAAAGTGATGGTTGTTGTCTTCAGCACCTTGAGATATTCCATTAAAAATTGTCTGGTTTCTGATATTGTTTATCAGTGGTCTGCTATTGGTATAACCATTATTCTACTGCCAGCAATCTGTCTTGCCTCTTACATAGCTTTAATTTTTTGTACATACTGAAGTTGTATAATAATGTAGCTAGGAATGAGTTATTTTCTGTTATTCTACCAGAATTTGCTGTGTTCTTTCAATATGAGGAAGAATTCTTGGTCAACATTTCTGTGTCTATTGCTCTTTCTCATTTCTTCTATCTTTTCATTCCAAACCACTCTTAGACATATGCTGGAAACTATTTATCACCTGAGTTTCTGAATTGCTTTTGAACATATACATGTATATTTATCACTCTATGCTTAATCCTGGGTAAATTTCTGGTACTTTTTCTAAGCATGTTACTGTTCTTTTTTTTTTTTTTTTTTTTTTTTTTTTTTTTTTTTTTGCAGTACTGGGGATTGAACTCAGGGGCATTCTACCTCCGAGCTATACCCTCAGCCCTATTTTTTATTCTTTATTTTGAAACCGAGTCTCACTAAGTTGCGGAGTGCCTCACTAGGTATCTGAGGCTGACCGCGAACCCAGATCCTCCGGTCTCAGCCTCCCGAATGCTGGGATTACAAGCGTGCGCCACCACGCCCGGCTCATGTTACTTTTCTTATTTGTGTCCAATGTAGATAATTTTTTACATTAATGAACATATTTTTCATTTTTAAGATTTATTATAAATTATTTTTATATTCTACTGTTATTTCATCTCTGCCTATTTTTGTTTCCTAACTTTTTATTCTTTTATGCATGTTACTTCTTTGAAGACACTATAATAGTTATTTTAATGTCATTATTAGAAAGTTCTATTATTGTCATTTCATAATAGTTATGTTGATGTCATTTTTAAAAAGTTCCATTATTGTCATTTCATCTGGAATAAATCCATCTGTTGATTGTTGATTCAGAACTTCATTAAAAAGTGGGGACTAGACCCAAGATTGCTGTATAAAATTGAAATTAAGATGGGATCCCCATCCTCCCTACTTACTAAAGAAGCCTGAAAAAAAAAAAGTCACATACCTCAGGGAATGGGGGAAACTGTTTTGAATCTAGGACCTGAGCAAAACCACCCCATTGCTCGGTGTTTGGGTCTGTGCTATTCTGCAGTGATTCTATCTCTCATGGGATACTTTTGAATCTATCAACTCTGCTTGTCACTTCTACCCTTGTATTTTGGATAAATTTCTAGTTCATAGACATGCTTATTTTCTTTTTTTGAGCATGACTGTACATTTTTGATATTCCATAGAGTTGGAAAGGGGCTCAGAGTATGAATTTAACTTGGTTTTGACTATAAGTCCTGCTTCCAAATGTGTGTGTGTATCTATCTATCTATCTATCTATCTATCTATCTATCTATCTATCTATTTAAAAAAATTTTTTTTGTGGTACTGGGGATTGAGCCCAGGAGCATTCTACTTCTGGGCTACACCCTCAGTCCTATTTTTTTATTCTTTATTTTGAAACAGGGTCTCACTAAGTTGTGGAGGGCCTTACTAAATAGCTGAGGCTGGCTGCGAATCTGGATCCTTCGGTCTCAGCCTCCCAAGTACTGGGATTACAAGCATGCACCACCACACCCAGCTCCAACTGTATATTTGATATTAGAAATTCAGTATTAATTTCATATCTTCAGTGTCTCTACCTTTGAATAAAGTGTTCTAATCTCCAACAAGAATTTAAAAATTCACTTACAACAAGCATTAGATATGATTCTTTAATTCTGAATTTCAATTTTATTACCTATACTAAAAATTAGCATAATCATATTATACTTTATTCTTCCAACCACTGCTTCTCTCTAAACTTAAATGCCTATGAATCTGTGGATAACTGTCAAGGGATGTGACCACTGTACCAAGCAAGTACAAGTTATTTCCAGCACACAGGTATTCTTGTTTATACAGATTTGGCTGGGTCTCTCAGGCAGAGGTGTTTGTTGATGACTTTGCTGCTGACCCAGTATAGCACTGGGGCCTGGGGCCAGTCAAGTGCACTGGAGGCCCCCTCTGCACCCAGGTGGTTCTGGATGTCAGTGAACACTTGTGTTGCTCCAACAAGGTCCATAAACATCTGTGTGACTGCCAATATAAAGTGGCAGCATGGGCGTGGGGGAGGGTGATGGCCCTGCCAGGGACCAAGGGAAGAGTCTGAAATGATGGTCACTCAGGCACTCTTTCCCCTCCCACATCACCAAGGTGGAGTTGCAACCTCTCCTCTTTGCCTGCTTGGCCCCAGGCTGTACGTGTGTGTGTGTGTGTGTGTGCACGCTCGTGCACTTGCAGGTGTGCTCATGTGTGCCTCTGTGTGTGTGTGTCCTCCCCCACACTATTTACCTGTAGCTACAAGGCAAACACTTTCATTGAGCTATCTTTGATCCTTAGTGTCCACTCTGGAGGAAGGACTCCTGTCTGGGACTTAACATGAGGTATTTGGAGCATAGATCTGATGGCACTGTGAAAGAAAGCCCCCTAGGCTCATGTTAAGAGCTGAATCCACACTCCAGTGGGCACCGAGCTGAGCCCTGGAGGGTCCTGTTTTCGAGAGGCTCTTGTATTTAGGAGAACTGGTCCCATCCAGCCAGCCTGTGTGTATTCTGAGATAGATGATCTCACAGAATGAAGAATGCCCTGGTAAATGTGGCCAGGGGAAACAGTACTTTATCCATCCACAGTTCACTTTTGTTTTCTGTTTTGGTGGTTTGAACTGAGAAGAGTCAGATGTATAAATTCACTGATGTCTGGTGTGACAGTTGTGCTAGGTACAAGATAGAGAAGGGATTTGGTTCATGTCTCTAAGTTCTGATTCCTATTTTGATAATCTTATATTAGTGACTCTTTCAATACTTGTCTCTGTTACAAGAATGCTCTCTGATATTTTTATCCTGATCTACCTTTTTCTATCACAGTCCATTTTATCTTTAAAAAAAGGCTGCAAATATCAATCAATGGATGAATGGTTGAAATATGGTATATGCATACAATGGGATATTATTCAATCTTAAAAAAGGATGAACCTTGAGGCATTATACTAAAACAAATACTGTATGATTGCATAGAGTAGTCAGATTCATAGGGAGAAAAAATAGAATTTTCCAGAGGCTGGGAAGAGGGGGAATTGAGGGATTGTGGTTCAATGCGCATAGATGAATATAGAGGAAAGCATTCTAGAGATTGGTTGTAGAACGATGTGAATATGCGGAACACTACTGAACTGATAGAAATGATTAAGATGGTGAAATTTGTGTTTAAATTATATGTTTTAAAATATTTGAACTGGAGCCGGGCGTGGTGGCGCACGCTTGTAATCCCAGCATTCGGGAGGCTGAGACCGGAGGATCCGGGTTCTCGGCCAGCCTCAGCTACCTAGTGAGGCACTGTGCAACTTAGTGAGACTCGGTTTCAAATTAAAGAATAAAAAATAGGGCTGGGGGTATAGCTCGGAGGTAGAATGCCTCTGAGTTCAATCCCTAGTACCGCAAAAAAAAAATAAAAATAAAATAAAATAAATAAATAAATAAAATATTTGAACTGCAATTTAAAAAATCCAGAACAACATGGTAAAGTATTACAACAGAGTAAGTGGGCTTCTGGGAGCACATGGAGCAGGGGATGGGGTTGGGAGGATTCCCCTGAGGAGTCAGGGAATGGATTAGTAAACAGAATGGCAGAAGGTATCAGGGAGGGGCTGCAGAGGTTCCAGACAGCCAGGGGTCCGTGAACAGGTGGGGCAGCCCTTGCCAGAGGCCCTTATCAAAGGGCTGTGGGTTACTGTGCTCAAACCGCTTCCTGCTTTCATTCTCTACCTACACACTGAAGTCAGATTAATTTTTTCAGAACACCACCTGGATCATGTCAACCTCCCACCTTCCTGGCTAATCCTTCTAGAACTTTTTTTTTTCTTTTGCCTGCTGATGAATAACCCCTCTGCTTGGCACTCAAGGCCCTCTCCTTACTCGGCCCCACCCTGCTCTGCAGAGTTACTCTTCCATTCCCTTCCTCCCCTGTGTCAACTCTAGCCCCCACCATATCCCTCTTTAATTGTTCCCGCTCCTGCCGCAGCACCTCTGCCTATGTAATTTCTCCTGTCAGGGGTGCCCTCCCTCTCCTCCCAGGCCACAGTCCCTCATGTTCCTTCAGGCACCATCTAAGGGACTAACAGTGCTCCACACAGGAGTCAGCCACTACTAGTTATTCCTCGGATCAGAAGCTTATCTCTGGCCAACGGGAGCTGGCGGACACCAGGCCCAGGTCCACAGGGAAGCAGCTTGTTTACCGTGCGCGCTGCCCCAGCCCACCTCCAGCACCATCCTGTCTACTTCTGACATTCTTGAGCTGAACATCTCCTGACCAGGCCCTCCAGATGCTTAACAGGATTATCTGCCTAACAGCGCAGCCCTCCCAGGCGAGCTCTGTCCAGGAGATGCAGGGGCAGGCTCCAAGCCACATTTTCCTAAAGCTCCAAGCCAGGAGGTCACAGGGAGGATGTGCTTGGGTGGGAGGGGACCAGGCGGAGGCCCTGAGATGATTAGAAGCAAGGAGAGTGGTTTAACCCGGGAGAAAAGCCGCTTCCACAGACTGGAACTGAGCACAGCAGCGCGCTGCAGGACTGTACATTGGCAAATGCATCCCAGTCGGTTGATCTGGTCGTGGGCTGGAGCGAAGTGGGGGCGGAGAGCTGGGAGGCGGGCGGGGGTGGGGGGTGTTGGGAAATCCACCTGGATGCCATCAGTCTTGCCAGAGTAAACAGAGCTGACAGGAGTGCTTGCCGGCAGCCTGGTACAGGTTAGGGGGGGGTCAGTGAAGCGGCCCGGTGACCCGCCTGCCTTAAGGTAGAGACGCTCTGGAATCTGTCACACAGGACAGAGCTGAAAGCTCATTCCTCCCCAATGAACTCGTTTCCTGGCATTCCACACAACAGGGAGTGCATACACTTTTAAAAATGTTTTAAATGTAAATCTGAGCTGGGATCAAAAACACACATTTAAAGCAAAACAAACAAAAAAGATCCCCTCCCCCACCTCAAAGTAGGACCCATGCTATAACTGTCACTAGCAATAAAAAAAAATTTTTTTTTTAAAAAAGCTCCTTCTCAGCTTTCTTGAAGCTTGAGGGTTTAGAAAGAATGGTCAGATTTAGAAGGAGAAACCAACACTTAATTATCTAGAATTTTCCAACATGATAGCAGAATCTAACTTAAGCAGAGGTCTTTTATCAAAAATGCTGCAATAATGTGGAAATAGTGCTATAATAATATGGGAGATGGAAATCTCATTTCTTAAGATCAAAACTAGGCAAACACTCAGTAATTCTTTCCACCCCTTCCTCCTCTTCTTCTTTCTCCTCCTTCTTCTCCTCCTCCTCCTTCATTTCCTCCTTTTCCTTTCTTCTTCCTGCTGGGGATTGAACCCAGGGGCATCCTACCTCTGAGCTACACCCTCAGTCCTATTTTTTTATTTTGAATCAGGGTCTCACTAAATTGCTAGGGTCCTCACTGAGCTCCTGAGGCTGGCCTCGAACTCACAATCCCTCCTCACCCTCCCGCCTCATCCTCCCCACCCCCCACCCCTGGCCCAAACACTGAATTCTTTTAGAAGACTTTGGGAGAGAATTTCACAAGCTTTACAAAGTGAGACAGACAGAAATTATGAAAAACCAATGAGAAGTTTTTTGAATTGGAAGCCTGGTTATTCTTATTCCTCCCTTCAGTGGGCACTGAGGTCCTCTTAGGGGCATTGGCTGCCTGCAGTGGACAAAGGCCACCTGAACACTGTAAGTCATGGCCATGTCTTTCGGGCCCCAGGGACACACAGAAGGTGTCTTGTGAAGCTGAGGAAGAGCAGTCCCGTCTAAGCCTGCCTGTGCCCTCCAAGATGTCCCGCTGATTGGTTATGTCACCTTGGGCAAGTCACTTCACCAGCCCCTGTCTTGTTTCTTCACCTATAAAACAAAGATAGTAAAACCCTGGTGCCTCCCGGGTATTCCTGGCACTAATGAAGGCTCGTAAAGTGCTTTGAGATCCTAAGGATGAAAGTCTCTTCAGCACAGTAAAGCCTGATTATTATGCTGCAAACACGGCATTCCCATGAAAACCTGGGTCAGGCTCTTACCCCACCTCCCAGGGAAGATTAACCGTGGAGAGTTGTAATAAGTTCTTAAAGGATGGAGACCTCCATTACTGATACAAAATATGCTGTAGCGAACTAGTATATTAAGGGCTATTATCATGAATAATTAAGGCCAAGTTCTACTTACAGATTAATGAACTACGGGTATGTTGTGATGCAGTGGATTTTCATTGTGGCTACCCCCACCCCTTCCTCCTTACCGGCTAATGTCACAAAATTTATTTATTCTCAGTGGATCCTCTAGTTTGCATAGATGAGCAGGTTTACTTCATAGAATAGCTTGGCAAAGTAAACTTCTAAGGGCTACTTATTTACCTACGCTAAGAACTAAACTCAATTAGAGGTCTCTTCCCTTCTTGGTACAGAAGAAGAGGTTCATTAATGATAATGAGGGCCTGAGCTATCTGGGGGCCTCAAGTTTGTAATTAATCTTGTACAGGCCTTCCCGCTTGAAAATATTGAAGAATATCAAAGTCACGAACATTGCCTCTGGCTGAAGCACATGCACGTGGAAGAGGGAGGGCAGGCTCATGCACAGACATTTTGGCTGACCTTGGACAATGCTGCTTCTGATGATGCGTTCACTTTGGAAGGTGTAGCCATAATTAGATCAAATGAAAGCCTTGAGATAACTCACCAAGTCTGAATTTGAAAAATCCATAATTTCTACATTCAATAACATTTAAAACAATGTCCAGAGTAAGGGACAGAGTGTGAATTTCACTGTTTTTTTTTTTCTTTTCTTTTTTTTTTTTTAGCTTTAACCAACAGTAATTTTTATTGTCTCTCATGATGCCGTTGGCCAGAACACGGCAGAGATGGTTCATCTCTGCTGGAACTGGAATGTCCAAAATGGCCTCTTGATAGCTGGGCGTGGTGGTGCACACTTGTAATCGCAGTACTTGGGAGGCTGAGACAGGAGGGTCGCAGGTTCGAGGACAGCCTCAGCAGGTAGTGAGACTCACCAACCTAGTAGAATTTCCAAATAAGAAATTTTTAAAAATTGGGCTGAGGGTGCAGCTCGAAGGTTGCCTCTGGGTTCGATCTCTAGTACAACAAAACAAAACAAAACAAAACAAAACAAAACAAATCAAAACGTCCTCCTGCATGTCCGATGTTTCAGCAAGGATGGCTCAAAGGGCTGGGGGGTAGCTGGAATGACTTGCCTAAGATCTTGTGTCTGGAGCTTCAGTTCTCTCTGGTGGCTGGCTTCCTTGGTTATCCTTCCTGGAGTACCAGGATCTCTCTCTCTCTCCACCTGGTCAGTAGTTTCTATGGATCAGGATTAGCCAGATCCTCTGCACAGGCTCTCGAGAGACTGCAGTCTAGATGGCACTGGGTCGTGTTCTTATCTGGAGGGCTGACTGAGAAGAATCCACTCTCAAGCTTACACAGATTGTTGGCAGTTTTCATTTCCTTGTGGCTATGAAACCGAGGGTCCTGGCTCTCTACTGGACAATGGCTACTGGCTATCCTCAGATCCAGGAGGTCACCACAGTTCCTGGAGGTCACCTGCAGCTGCAGTTCCTTGTCATGTTGGTCTTCCTAGCAAGGCCAATTTGTCAAGACAGCAAGGAAGTCTTTCAAAGCATGAATTTAAAGACATGGGAAGGAGGAGTTACAGACACGGCTGTGTCTATATTAATTAGTAGAATGACTTATAATTGTCCCAAGACAAGTTTAAACAAATATCCAAAGTTTTAGGGTAACTTTGTATGCTCCTTTTCTGTGATTTCTATTTCTTCCTTTGATTCCCCCTCCCCCCGCCCAAATGATACTGTTGGGGTAAGCCAATGTGAAGTAATTAGCCATACCAGTGTGTCCATAGCTATATAGTGAGAGGAAAAAGATTTCTTTCTGCTAAAGATAAGGGTCACTTTCAGATTTCTGGAATGTGATTTTTTTTTTTTTTTTGCGGTACTGGGGATTGAACTCAGGGGTATTCTACCTCCGAGCTATGCTCCCAGCCCTATTTTTTATTTTTTATTTTGAAACAGGGTCTCACTAAGTTGTGGAGTGCCTCACTAGGTAGCTGAGGCTGGCCGTGAACCCAAAGCCTCAGGTCTCAGCCTCCCGAATGCTGGGATTACAAGCTTATGCCACCACACCCGGCTTGGAATGTGATTTGAAAAGGGAAAAGTGAGCCGGGCATGGTGGCGCATGCTTGTAATCCCAGCATTTGGGAGGCTGAGACCGGAGGATCCTAGTTCAAGGCCAGCCTCAGCTACCTAGTGAGGCACTCTGCAACTTCTGCAACTTAGTGAGACCCAGTTTCAAATAAAGACTAAAAAATAGGGCTGGGGGTATAGCTCGGAGGTAGAATGCCCCTGAGTTCAATCCCCAGTACCACAAAAAAAAAAAAAAAAAAAAAGGAAAAGGGAAAAGTGCTGAAAAACAGGAGGGATGTTGTCGCCTTAGCAGCTGGGAAACGCATCTGCCCTTGACCCTGACCGATGGTCCAAATCCTGAAAAAATAGTCAAGGTCATTCACTGCCCTTAGGTTGATAGATAAGCAGGATAAACTAACCTTCAAGAGAATCTGTGGTTCTTTTCCTGACTTGAAGCCAAGTCTCACAAACATATGCTGTCCTGTGCTGCACCTCCATGTCTTGCTCCAGCAAGTAATCCCACCCACCCACTTATTCTCTGCTGGGAAACTCCTCCTTATCTGTCCACACGTGGAGCTAAATATCTCTTGCTCTGTAGAGCCTTCCTTGATGTTATGGTGGTAGAGACAGATGCTTCCCGCCCTCTGCTTTGTCACAACACTCAGTTTCCATCTCTTACTATCTTGTGTCACATCCTATTGCAAGTTACTTCAGCATACATCCCCTGGCCCAGGCTTGAGCCCGAAGCATTGGGACCACATTCTAAGCACCTTTGTTGTAATAGGGGTGATATGAGAAAGTGCCTGGTGCCTGATACAAGCCCCTTGACTCTAAATTAAAATACTTACCAACCAATGTGGTGAAGGCACTGACACATCTGAGCAGAAGTTGACTGTAAACAGTTGTCAGAACTGCTCCGGATGAGAGCCCTCTTCCAACTGCCTAACAGGTATTGAATGTCTAGTTAAATAAATCAGTGGTGCTGATAAACCAGTGGTAGCCCCAGTGTTGTCACCATTTCCCATCTGTGAAATGGGAAAGTAATACCTTCTTTGTGATGTTATAAATCCAAGATGAAGCATCAAATGCTGTGCCCCCTACCTGATCCAAGTTGATTGACTGTGTGTGGCCAAATCACTTGCCAATTATTAAGAGCTCGAGAAAAATGGCCCTAACCCATCATTTAGAAAGACATCATTGTTTCCAAAATCATCAGGACTGGCTCAGGGAGACTGGCCTGGAGCATATCAGGTAAAGTTGAAGGTGAGGGTCTTGGCCAGGTGGCCCCGAGGGAGGCAAAGGGAAGCAGCAGATCTGGAGGAAGCAGTGCCTGGAAGAATGCACCTTGGCACTGTAGATCAACGCCAGCTTGCTTTCTCGAGAGTGTGGTTCTCACATTCTGCTCACCTGAGGTGATTCTAACACCCAGGCTGCTCCCTAGGTGAATTAAATCAAAGTCTCTGGGGTGTGACTCAGGTATGGGGATTTTCTAAAGCCCCCTTGGATGAGGCCTAGGGAGTTCTAGACAGAGCTGCCCACAGAGGCTTGGCAGCTCCTGGCTGAGTTGGTGTAAGACAACCAGGAGCGGTGAGGACTGTGGCAAACCGGAATGCTTGGGTCCTATTGAAAGGCATCCAACCTTTAAAAAATGAACTCGATGTTCAAGCCAAATGAAACACAGCTGGGAGCTGGTTTTGGCCCCTGGGCCATTGGTTTGCAAACCCCGCCTGTGCTGATAGTGCCCGAGAGGCCACGGAAGGTTCTCAGAACAGGTCAGTGCTGGGTCTCAGGAAATGCTGCTGAAGCTATCGGCCGCGTGCTGTCCAACGACTTTCCCTACATTCTCTTCTCTTTTCTCCAAGTGGCATTTCCCCGGACACCATTGCTAATTGGCTTTTATTTATTTTACACTTCTCTTCAGGTGTCTAGAAAATACATTTTTGTTTTTTTTTTTTTTTTGCGGTACTGGGGATTGAACTCAGGGGCATTCTACCTCCGAGCTATACCCCCAGCCCTATTTTTTTATTCTTTATTTTGAAACCGGGTCTCACTAAGTTGCGGAGTGCCTCACTTAGGTAGCTGAGGCTGGCCGCGAACCCGGATCCTCCGGTCTCAGCCTCCCGAATGCTGGGATTACAAGCG
>PVLC010007921.1:0-60960 GCA_004027655.1 Graphiurus murinus | reverse complement strand
AAAAGATTCTTTTAATAAGCATGTAGACATGAGGAGCTGATGGCTACTTTAGGCAGTTAATTCAGCCAGTTTGTAAGCAGCTGTTGCCCCACCCAGAGGATAGTAAAATTGTAAATTCCTTAAAGTCAAGTGCTTCAAGGTTTTTGACCCACACCCATGCCTTTGTTTTCCACCATTTACATAGGATGTGATTAGCAAACCTCCGGAACCTTGCCTTTGTTTTCCACCATTTACATAGAATGCTTCTCCGGAACCTGCTTGATGCTGTGTCATCTGGGTTTTGGGGTCTATGGGGGTACTCAAGGTTGGCCCTCAGTATTTATGTCACAAAGGTTGCTCAATAAAGTTGAACATTTGTTCCCCTTTCAAGGTGTGTGTGTGTGTGCGTGTGTGGTGTGGCGCCGTGTTTCTCCCCCCCCCCCTTTTTTCCTCTTTCTTATTTTCAGCTCCCAGTTGATCGGCAGAAAAGGAAACTGAGGCAGCAGCTGGCCTGCTGCAGACAAGTACAAACTTTTTCCAGAACTTAATAAACTATGCTAAAGTTATTCCAGAAATGACCAATTTAGAAATAAATACAGGTCACTATTTTATTTTCTTTCATTTTATTTTACTTGTACTGGGAATTGAAGCCAGGAGCATTCTACCTCTGAGCTACACCCCCAGCCTTTTTTTATTACTTATTTTAAAACAGGGTCTCACTAAGTTGCTGAGGCTGGCCTCGAACCTGTGATTTTCCTGTTTCAACTTCCAGATACTGAGATAGGTGATTTATTTTTTATTCAAGTTAACTTGAGCATTTTGCTTCACTTGCCAACTTCTAGAACTGCACACTGTTAAATGAAAATGATGATGACCATATGGGAAACCTGCACTAAGAACATTGTTTATTCACTGAAATCTTCAGGGTCACTTCTTCTCCCAGAAAAGATTTAATATTTTTTTTTAATTCTCCCCTGTCATTTAAACTGCATTTTCTTCTTATTTCAAATACCATTGTATTTACCAGGTAAGAAATGAAACTGAAGGCTTTAGGACTTAAAAAGAAATAACAATTCCATTTATTTTATATGGATTTTTCAATTCAAATAAATCCTCCTAAAATTTTTTTCAGTTCTACAACAGCTGGCTTGTGAAGAATCCAATGCCAATTAGTAGATAAATCTTTCATAAGGGAACAATTATAATGAATCTTATAATTTCCAAGAGAATTGGCTAACTTATTTTCAAAAACTGAAAAATACTTTTTATTTTTAGTATGCAAAGAAGCTTACTTCTCTGATTATGCTTGCATTATTAAAATTTATACATATAGCACTAAATTATAATTATTTCTGTGTTGATATATACATATTTAGAACTATATACTATATGGGTTAAGAGTTTCATTACCACAAAATAGCTACTGTAGGGCCTCTGCCTTGAAGATACTGTGTGTGGAGAGGGAAATCATCATTTCTTTCTATTTTATCTTAGGTTCTTTGGCTGGGTTCCTGTAACAAAAGAATAGACATTTAATTAACATAAATTGTATGTGACAAATAAGCCCTAAGACCAGAGACCAAAGAAACAGTTAAATCCAAGTATCTTTTTTTATGCTGGGTTTGATGAAGAATGAAAATCATGGAGAAATGTGGCAGGACTGAGAGAAGGATTAAATTGGGAGGAACTGGGCTGGGCCTGTTTGTTAAGATTCCTCTCTGTTGATGGACACCTAGGTTGGTTCCATAATTTGACTATTGTGAATTGTGCTACTATAAGTATGGATATGCATGTATTACTATAACATTCTGATTTCAGTTCCTTTGGAAAGATACCCAGGAGTGGTATAGCTGGATCATATGGTGGATCTATCCCCAGTTTTCTGAGGAATCTCCGCCCTGATCTTCACAGATGTTATACTAATTTGCATTCCCACCAATGGTATAGAAGAGTTTCTATTTCCCCACATCCTGTCTAACATTTATTATTGTTTGACTTCTTGATTATTGCTTTCTAAATGGGTTTAGATGGAAATAACAAAATTATGTCATTTGCAGGAAAATGAACAGACCTGGAAAACATTATGTTGTGATATTAGCCAGTCACAGAAAGTGAAGGATAATATATTTTCTCTTATATTCAGAAGTCTAGGAAATAACTGGAATCTAAGAAGGACTTTAGGTAATGGAGGAAAAGCACCAATGGAGCTAGGGAGGTGGTCTTGAGGAAGATGGAGGGGAGGGAGAATTAATGAAGGAAACATGTCCACTGATATGTGAGAATATCAATGCCAATCTTAATATCTTCCCTGGGGAAGTGGAGAGAAAGCCGAAAGAAAACTCACCAAGTGCTGTGTGCATGTATGTCAGTAACATTAGGAACTACATTATGATGTGAGACTACAATATGTCAATAAAAAATATTTTAAAAAGATTCCTTTCTGTGTCCTTTTACTTTTAAAAGTAAGAATGCTCATTTTCTCTGACTATAGGAAGGATGCTTCTGTGAGAGACCTGGGACCTTCTTCAGAGGAAAATCAGAAAGTTTTTCTAGCACTTCTCATTTCTCCAGTTCCTTCAGCTTAAAATATTCATAATGGCAAGGTGTCATATTTTGGAGTGGTATGTCCTGAACCCCATAAATATATAAAATTTAAATTATTTGCTCAAAATTTTCTCAAAACAATGATAGATCCCTTCGTGAATTTACCTAAAAGACTATGGAAAACAGAAACAAAAGTCAGTGTATCTGTATCAGAGAAGGAAACAGGGAGCACAGTGTTACAAAATGTGACTGGAGAAAGTCAGAACCTTATAGATCATGATAAAATTAGAGTTTTTATTTTCTAAAATAAATCTTCTAAAAGGAAATAATGATTTTACAATGTTGGTCACTTAGATTTTGAGAGAGTTTAGCATTTTCCATGCAAATATATTTAATAAGAAAAATAAATGTGAAGGGATGGTGCTCAGGAAGTGTTACTTGGCCGAGGAATTATTATTTGAGGCCTATTAAGTAAATAAGATGCACAAAAAGAATATAAAAGGAAATTATACCCCTTCAACTGAATTAATTTTGAATTTTCAGTTTTAAAACACTAGTGAAATGGCTATAGATATCTACCTATCAATCTTTTTGATTTTTATATTGCTGTCCAGCTCCCAGGCCTAGTGGCCACAGATCAGCTTCTCCACATTATCTGTCCTGTGGTTATTAATAGCTTATATAATTTCCTCTGCCTTTACCTCAAATAATTGCAATGCATACTGTGGGAGCTTTGTACTAAAATTATGATAGAAAAATAGACCTTTTCAAATAACATAATCCAAACTCAGATGTCATAGAGAGCATATAAATAGATCCATAACAAATGCTTCAACCTTTGTAAGTTAGATAACTTGATTTCAGTGGAAAATATAATATCAAATTGACAGATATTTGTCTTTAAAGTAAACCATCCACCATTCAAATTATTATAGGTCAAGAAAGTTCACCCAGTACCACCAAAAAAGGAAGGAAAGAAGGAAGGAAGGAAGGAAAGAAGGAAGGAAGGAAGGAAGGAAGGAAGGAAGGAAGGAAGGAAGGAAGGAAGGGAAAGAAAGACCAATTGGTCATAGAAGCTGATCAGAGTGTAGAAGAGGATCTAAAAACCTTGTGTGAAGCAGCCTCTAAAGTGGTTCCCACTGACGTCCATCTGCTAGTATTTCCTCCTTTGTTTAATCCCCTCTTATTCAGTGTGGGCTGGACTTAGTGATTCACAACTAACAAAGATAATACAGCAAAAGTTCTAGGACCTCATTTCTGAAGTTAGAAAGTCTGACTTTTGTCCTGTTTTCTCTCAGTGCCTTGTTTGCTTGCTGTGAAGTAAAGGCAGTTGCAATGTCATAGCGCCCTACAGAGAGGCAAGGAGGGCATGGCTTTTGCAAGGACCCTAGGCCTGCAGTCACCTCAGGATGGGTCTTGGAAGTGGATCATTTTCCAACCAAGCTTGGAGATGAGTGCAGTCCTTGCTCGAGGCCCAAAGAGGACACAGCTGAACCACTTCTGGATTCCTTACTCGCAGAAAATATGTGAGAAAATACAATTTCATATTTTAAGCTGCTATATTTGTTATGCAGCAATATATAACTTATAAAGCAAGAAAATCCCAGTTGATTTCAAAATATATTTTAGATAGTTATTCAAAAATAAAAATGATTAAAGAATGATTTTCACCTGTTTTAGTTTTTTAAACGCATCCCAGTGTTTCCTTGGCTTCTTCTTAGTATCATCCATGATAAGGTATAGAGTGGTAGAGACACAGATGTAGATATAGACAAACAAGCACATATGCGCATGTGTGCATACATCGAGCTATGTCTACTGTGGTTTAATGGGGCTTAGGGATTGGTTACTGGAGGTTTAGGATGATGGTCCTCTGCTTTCTGATCAATTAGGGATTGGGTCTCTGTTTGTTATAGTTAAAAATGAACCAAGGTCATTAACCAAGAGCCCAATCATTTCACATTTGTAGGTCAGTGTTATAATTTAGGTTTGTGTGTGTGTTTGTGTGTGTCTGTGTGTGTGTGTGTGTGTGTGTGTGTGTGTGTGTGTGTGTGTGTGTGCATAGTACTAGGGATTGAACCCAGGGATATTCTACCTATAAGCTATACCCTCAGTCCTATTTTATTCTTTATTTTGAAACAGAGTCTCACTAATTTGGAGAAGATGGCTGCGAATCTGTGATCTTTCTGTCTCAGTCTCCCAAGTACTGGGATAACAAGCATATGCCACCATGCTTGGGACAATTTGGATTTAAAATGTTGCCCTAGATACCACATACAGGCCAAGTAGTCATGTTGAAGGGGATTACATATGGTGCCTCCTCCCCTTGCTTGCTCTATCTTACTGCTGGCCTTCATGATTTGAGAACAGAGCAATTTCTCTCTCTCTCTCTCTCTCTCTCTCTCTCTCTCTCTCTCTCTCTCTCTGTCTCCTTCTCCCCTCCATCCCTTGAGATTCACAGACTTTACTTGGCCTCACATGGACTAACCCCCCCTCCCCGAGGAAATAAATCTTCCTTCCTCTAAGTTGTGGTGGTGGCCAGACTAAAACAGCCTGTGTGCCAGAGATAACCACAGAACTCCACAGGGACTTCTACAAATAATTAAATATTTGGACCAAGAAATAGCGTATATCTGAAGACAACTCAGTGATATGAAGTAGTAGTAGTAGTAGTAGTAGTAGTAGTAGTAATAGTTCCCAACCAAAAAGGGGACAGGATTTACATTTTTATCTTAAACCAGAAGTAGATTAGAATGGAAATATCTTAACAACATTGCTATTGGTTTCTACACCGTGGAAATTTGTTTGATATTTTTCTATCATAATTTTTATTTATTTTTATTGGAATCTGCATTCAAGAACATCTGCCAGGTCCATCTTTGAACACTGAAAGCATTCATTGAAATTAATTGAAAAGCTATGGCACATTGAGTCATACTATTCTTCACAAAATGCAAACAATATTTTATACCATAAAGAGTGACTAATCTTTAAAGAATATAATCTACCATGGCTTTTAGCACATATGATTTCTCTCTCTCTCTTTTCTTAGTTATCAAAGTGAGACAGTGGGAGGATATCATCGTCCCATCTTTCTTCTCCTTAATCCACTTATCTATGTGGATTTCCCTAGTCTTTATCATTGTTTTGTTTTGTTTATTGGAAATTCTTTGATTTATCATACTGCATTGTTCTATTCAGAGATATGGAAAAACTTTTGAAATTCCCCGCCCTCAAAGGGCACATATTCCTAGGGAGACAGATAGCAAAGCAAGGTAGAAGTAAAATATACATGTTGTAAGATTATGATGAATTTTGTAAAGTAAAAATAAATGCAGAAGAGTATTGGTAGTGCCAAATTTTTTATTTCAAATATACGATTAAGAAGCCTTCTTTAGTATGCTAACACTTAAGCAGAAAACTAAAAAAGATGAAGCAATGGATCATGGGTATGAGAAGAAAAAGTTCTTCAGGCTGAGAGAACATAAAGTACAAAGAACCTGTAGTAGGAACATCTCCAATGTATTATTACCAATGTAAGAAAGTTTGGATAGGAAATGAAGCATTGTGAACAAATCTCTCCTGAGTCCCTGTTTTACCTCATCTCACCTTTGTCTGCCACAATAATCAAGTGAAGTATGTTTTCTTTAGTTGCCATAAATTTGGTGACCATCAAAAGTGCCTCTGGGCAGTCACCTGTCTAGCCTGTCCATTGTGTAATGTGTCAGGAACTGCAGTCTACTCAGGATGTGTACTATTTGGTGACAATAGCCTGAGGGGGAAAAATGATCTTTTTCCTTGAGATTTCCAGATCAGAAAAAAAATACATCTAATGACTGGGTGATTAGGATCAGATATATATCATTTGGCCACAATTCTGCAGCTGTGAGATGGGTGATCCATTCTGTGATCACCCATCTTCTATATAAACTATCCTAAATCAGCTGCCCAGGAAGATGGCCCTTTTAGGACAATATCCTTCACCTTCTAATCAGCTAGCTCACTGTAATAAAGTTCTTTCTCTGCCACCATCTTGCTTTGTGACAAGTTGGCTTCAATCTTATGGTGATAAGAATGAATCTGTGCATGGTAACAGAAAGAATGAGCCAGGGGTCAACTTACTTTATATGGAAACTTTGTATTTGTTATTGAGTGATTCAACATGTTTACATTTTTTTTTTAAAAAGTAATAATATAAGCTGGGCATGGTGGTGCCCACTCAATCCCAGTACTTGGGAGGCTGAGACAGGAGAATTGCAGGTTCCAGGACAGCCTCAGCAATGTAGCAAGACTCTCAGTAACCTAGTGAGACCTTCTTTCAAAATAAAAAAATCAAAAGGGCTGGGGGTATAACTCAGATAATGAATGTCCTTCAGTTCAAACCCTAGTACCACTACCATCAAAAAAAGTAGTGATATGAGCACAGTGTTGGGAATATCTAATAAGGAGATGGTGATAGCTTGAACGCATGGTACAAACAATGGAAGTAGTATGGATTTGTTATATTACTGACTTACTTTGGAAGGAGATTTATTTTGAAAGATTGATTGTGGAGTATGAAAAACAAGATGTTCATGAGAGATCTCCATATTGTTTTTTTTTTTTTTTTTTTTTTTTTTTTTTTTTTTTTTTTTTTTTTTTTGCTTTTCTTACTGCACAGAATTGAAATTCACTGAACACAGAGACTGTAAGAGTAGGTCTAAATAAAAAAGGAGAGTTTAGATATGTATAAGTTTAAAAGGCCAATTAAACATAACAGTGTGGATATTAAAAGCAGTTGCATATATGCATCCAAAAAAAAGGGAAGTATAGCCAGAGACTTCTATTTAGAAGTTGTCTATGTATAAATTATTTTTAAGACATGAGACTGCATAAAGTGAGAGTAAATTGAATACAGATAATGAAGATGATGTTGAGTTCCAGTGAATTTCAACATTTAAGGAAATAAGTAGAATAAGCAAAGGGCACTGAAAAGAAGTGATTAATGAGGTAAGAATAATATAAGAGTAGTAGAGCATCCCTTTGCCAAATGGAAAAAAAATGTTCAAGTAATCAATAGTGCTAATTGCTGCTGACCAAGTAAGATGAGAATAGGTGATTAGATTTCACAATGTTGGGATTATGGGTAACATTAGCAAGAACAGCTTTAGTGAAGGGGTGAGTTAAGAGTTTGTTCCAAATAATTGATGGAAAAAATGTGAAGAGATAAATTGGAAGGAGAACAGAAAAAGTAATGAGGTAGCTATAGGTACAGAGAAAATATTTAAGGGGAAAGAAATTAAATTTATGTAGATTGACTAGAGGATTTGCCAGTAAGTGACAAAGGATGGTCTTCATTGCAAAAATCAATATATGTTATGAAAGAGTAACAGGAGAGAAGTACAATATGGGGAGAGATGCAATGGGAGAATATAATGGTATTGTGAGAGTGGAGTTGCAAGATTTAGAGCTGAAAATCAAGAGATGCATGGAGTTTAACATAGTTGAGAAGGTAGGGAACATTCTGGTGAATTGGTGAACTGAGAAAATACAGAATAGTTTCTGTGCAGCACTTAGAACAATTTGAAGTAATCCTCAATAAATCTATGGTGAGGGTGACCAGCACGTCTTTGAGTGTGCTTTTGTTTAGTTTTGACTTTTAGTTTGCCAATTTCTATGCAGAAACATAAAATAAGAATGCATGCCCAGGTTTCAAGTAGAAAATGGTTAATTAAGTAAGTTTAAGGTTTTGTCAGAAAAGTATGATAAAAGTAAACCATAGCAACGAAGTTGAGGATATACTGAAGGAAGTGGTTGAACTAAAGACTGTGAGATTTCAGTTGGAAGGAAGGATATTGCTGATTTAAATTGGTTAAGGAATAGTAAAAAGTTAGAATAATGTGTTTTCTGTCCCAGGAAGTCAGGTGAACTTTGGAGACAGGATTCTAGAAAGAGCAAGTTATAGAGTGTAGAAGCAATAGCTAAAGAGTGGGATGCTGGCAATGAAGAGGGCAGAGTGATGGTAAGGGCACAGTGTATGGGTCGAGTGTAGATAGTGGCTGATGCTACTACTATTAGGGACCCAGATCCATGGAGCAGGAAATGTTGAGGTACTGAGATGTCATTTCCAAATCTGCTATTGAGGACAATGAGGAACTCCTGACATATAATTTCTGGCCATATTCACAAAGCTTTGTTTAAAAGTACTTTGACAATAAAATGACCATTAAGCCGACAGTAAAGCCTACTAAATAGGCCTGAGTGACATGGTATATCCTCTAAATCTCTCCTTATATAACTTTTCACCTATATATAAAATTGTATTCAAATAATAGCTAATTCACAGGGTGAGTGTGAAAAGTGAAATCGGTAATACTAGTGTATTTGTAAAGCTCCCAGTAACTAAGTATTTTAACATCATTATGATTTCTCTGAATGAGTTCAGATCATATAGCACACCCTTTGGAATATAAAGATTTCTTTACAATGAGATGAAGACTTTCCCAACAATTTTCAGTTTAAGCAAGTAGATATTTCATAATTTCAGAAAGATTTCAATAATATTTATTTGGTTAATGTTAAATGAATTAGTATTCTAGGACTTTTAATTTCTCCAATATATTATATTATATGTAATTCTGGAGAAAATGTCAGTAACAAAATTGGGAAAAGTTGGATTTAGGAGTAAAAAATGTTAGCTATAATGTCAACAAATAAAAGGAGTCCTCAATGGGAAGGGATAAAAACAAACTTAGCAAACAATTTATAAGGGCTTCTTTGGTATTCTAGTGAAAAGGAATGGCTATCACACTAATGCCATATCTGTGTGGTTTTCTATGCTACTTAATGTTATCAAATATCAGAATTGTATAGTTGGTAAGCATATTTCCTTAGCAAGGGCTTAAATTTTCTGAAATGATATTGTTGTTATATTTTGAAATACCAAATTATATTAAAAAATAGTACTAGATGTAAAATGTTTCAATATACTAAATTGCATATTATCAAACAAGCTCTCCCAGCTCCAAAACTGTATTGGAGCAGTCTAATTAAGGTAAACAACTTTGCATTTTTATATATAGTAAATTTAAATAGTTACTATATTGATATATAAATTAACAGCATGCTAGAAATTGCCTTTCATAATTTTTGCCTATGGCTTTCAGAACTTAAGCCTGAGATTGACACCAAAATATGTAGGGTTTACTACTGCCCTTCTGTTAATTGAAAAGTTTGAGTTGTCCCTAAAAATATTTTTTATCTTCCCAAAGGGAAAGAATTGTTATAATGAGAAATTTCCTCATAGGTAATTCCAAGCCTCCAGCATATTTTATATTAAATGAAAAAGAAAAATCTGATTAATTTTAATTATTGTGAGCAGCAAAGATATGAATGATTCCTAAGGCAAATGGTATTCTAATCAAACTGTAATCATCATATTAAATCTAATACCTAGGAAACCAGGGAGTATTCAACACAGTTTGAGGAGAAATAAGTCATTTTCAACAGTAACTCCAGGTATGAGTTATTAAAATTCGTGCATAAATACAGTTCTAAAACTCTTTGAGTGGAGAAATGCAACCCAAGCTATTTAAACTTATTGGAAAAGGAAAATGTCAAAGGATTGTATTGACTTAAACACCAAAGGAAATGGAAGAACAGACATCTCAAAAAGTCTTATATCTATTACTATTGATAATTGTGTGTGTGAGTGTGTGTGTGTAATCTGAATTTTTTTTCTGTTATTAGGTGGTACTACGGTTCCTATTCCTTAGATAATCAAAGGCACCTCTCTATTTCTACCTGTATAATATGTTTGCATAATAAAGAGAATTCAAAGTTTAACTCAACAAATACTTAGCTAGAATTAAAAATAGATGTTAAAAAAAGTAGGTTATATCCCCAGTAATAGTATTGTTATTCATATTGTCATCACCATTCTTCTAATGATAGTAGCCAAGGAATCACCGAGTTATAAATCCATAGTTATAAATCCTTTGTATCACCTTATTTTTATTTTTAATATTTCAACCAAAGTAATTTATATATATATATGTATATATATATATGTATATATATATTTAAAAGTTAAATAGTGCTGAAAGGCATAAAATTATGAGAAAATATTCTTGAATCTCCAATCTCTACCCATAATCCTGTTCTCAGTAGCAACAATTGTCAAATATCTTTTATGTTTCCTATAAAATTCAACTTATATTTCTGTGTAATTTGTATTAGATCTAATGTATCATTGCCTATTTTGGTCATATATTATATCCTATTATGAAAGATCATGAGTTAATTTAACCATACTAATTCTACCACTTTTTCCACTGTACACTGGTACATTTACACCATGATCTTGGTTATATCAGTGGTATTTACATTTTATAATTAAGAACATTTTCTTAGTGTTGAGCTGATTGGTGTACTGAGTTAATAATTGCCTAATTATGTGTGCTTAAATTATTAGTAAATATTTACATATACTCCAGTTAGAAATTAATCCCCAGAAGGGTTGCCTTCTGGTCTCCTTTATCTTTCATATACAACTAATTTATCATAGTCTGTTGCGTAGGTCTTATCCAAATTTGTTTTGAGTTGGTTGCATTAACTCTTTCAAAATTACTGATTTTGACCCTCATTTTTCCTAAGCTTATGTACCAATTACTTCCTTAAAAAGACTTATGATATAGACATATTTTGAGACTTTTGTGTGTGATAATGTATTTATTTGACTCATTCTTGATTGTTGTTTACTAATTTCTAAAATGAAATAAAGATGCAGAGAAATTTGACTCTAAACTGATTTCTATACTTTAGGAAAATTTTTCTTTTGAAGCCTTAGCTTTATTGTTATTATTATTGGTGCATTTTAATCATACATCTTGATGAGATTCAGAATGGTAGAGGAATGGTAGAGGCATATATACACACAGCAGTCATTGAGCCCTTTCCCATAATGCCCTATTCCCTCCCCTTTCCATTCTTCCTGTCCTCAGCATAGTGATTGACTTTGATAAGTTTGTGTATGTATATCATGTCCATTGAGGTGTTTCCCTCTTACCCCATCTAATCTCCCTCAGTTAGGTCACCTTCTTCACTCATCTAAGGTTTCTCTTTTGTCTGGAGTCCCTTCTATGAAGCCTTAGATTTTTAAAATTTATTTTGTAATAAGTATTTCACAATGGTATACTCCAATGGGATATATGGTCATGTCGTATGTAGGAACATTTTTGAATTTCGAATAGTGTGTGATTTCTGCTTTTAGAAAGTACTTATTGGAATGTTGGGTCATCTAAACTGATTCATTATATTACCTGATCTTTTTCCAGATAAGTAAAAGGCTTCAGTTACTGGATGATGAAAACTACAGTTCACATGTAAAGACTCATTGAGACTGGAGATGCATAGAAAAAAAGAATAAATACTGTTTTAGGGAGGGAGAAATAAGGAATGGTCCCTGGCCAGGATTGTATATCAATACCAGCTGAGCTCTCAAATATGAGGAGAGGGACAGAAAACTTTATCCTGCACATTTTCACCAAAATAAAAGAAGGAGCCACAAAAATTATGCTGAGGATGCTGAGAAATATCCACTCCTATGGATAAGGTGCACAAATTCTGATTCAGAGTGTCTCTGAACCAGGGAAATAAAGAATATCCCAACAAAAATAAAAAGTGCAAAATTAAAAGCAATGACAATGTAATCTGGGGAAGGGCATGTCACAGGTAGTGAATGCTTCTTTGATGTAGGAATTGAGAAGGCTCCCAGTTATGGGTATAGTGCTAAAGCTAGAAACAAAAATAAATAAATAAATAAATAAATATATATATATATATATATATATATATATATATATATATATATATATATATATATACAACCAAACAAACTTACTCCTACCAATTGTATAACATGCTAAGGATAAGGCAATGTCAGTCTACCACTAGAGGAATTTGAAGGAATAACTCTACCCAAAGTCAGATCAAATACTGAGTGAACTGATTAGTATTGAATCCCCAGTGACTCAATACCAATTGCTTGAGAGAACATCAAATATGAATATTTTCAAATATAAAAATTCTTTATCACATTCTGTTGTTCTATATATCATATCTTAAAGAGAATTACAAGATGCAAAAAATAAAAAACAACTCATTGTCAAGAGACACAATACCAAGATGTCAACTTCCACTAGATTTTAAAGATTGTCATAGAAAAAAATATTCAAACACAAAACCATGAACCATAAAGAAAAAAAATATATTTTTCTTAAAATTAGAACTTTTATTTTATCTTATAGAAGAGAATAAAGGCATATAAAAACCTCTCTACCTCCAGACAAGAGACAGAAATATGTGTTATATCTGGAACTATAGCTGAGAGACAGGCAGGAACACAGTGAAGGTCATGAATCCAAGGTGCAGGGAACTACCTATGACTCAAGATTTTAACACAGCCTTGGAGAATATTCCCACCTGTCACCTCTAGGCTCCATCAAATAGCAAATAAGCTTCAAAATACAAAGCCCTTCTGAACTACAGCACAAAAGAAAGACTAAACATGAGAATAGAGCAAGGATGGCAAAGAATCCTTCAGTCAAGTCAGCCTCAACCCCAAACCCAAGGTACTCCTAGAGATTTTGAAACTTAGTCTGCAGTAACAAAAACAAAACCCCTCAAACCCAGAACAATTCCTAATTATATTAATTAAAGTGCAATATTAAAGACCTAGCAGGTACAAAGGCATGCCCATTTCATTGTATAAAATTTATTTACCTCAGTCTCTACTATTTCTTAAAAGTGTGTGGCACATAGCTGTAATCCCAGTACTTGGGAAACTGACATAAACGGATTGCTTAGAAATTTACAGAGAACCTGTTTCAAAATTAAAAATAATAAAATAGGACTGGGGGTATAGCTCAGAGGTAGAGTCCCTTCTGAGTTCAATTGCCAATAACACAACACACCCCCTAGTGAAGCAAACAAAATAGCAAAAATTAAACATGTCCCATGAGTCCCAGTAATGTACAAAGATAGACTCAGCCATGATACATACTGGGACTCTGTGTCTCTCCTTCTCAAGGAATTTAAAAGAAATAGGATTAATATGTTAACGTCTACAGTAAGAGGGTAGAAAATATGCAAATAAGATTAGAATGTCAGTATTAGAAATAAGCATAATAACAAAAAAATATCTTGAATAGGCCCATAAGTAAACTCCATGCTACCCAGGAAAGAGTAAATGCACCTGAAGATGGTTCTATAGAAACTACCCAAATTAAAACACAAATAGGGTTTAGGCTGGACCTCAATGAGAGAGCATTTGCCTAACACACACAAGGTCCTGGCTTCAATACACAGCACTGCGAAGGAAAAAAATCTATTTCAAAATATACATCTGCCAGGCATGGTGGTGCACCCTTGTAATCCCAGTACCTGGGAGGCTGAAACAGGAGGACTGCAGGTTCCCAGCAAGCTGCAGCTACTTAGGGAGGTCCTCCACCACTTAGTGGGACCCTGTTTCAAAATAATGAATAAAAAATAGAGCTGGAGTGTAGCTCACAGATGGAATGCCCCTGAATTTAATGCCTAGTATAAAAAATAATAATAATACTATACATTCTGTATTCAAACTATAAAGAAGAAAGACAACAGCAAAAAACACAAATAGTCCAATTAAAAATAGGCAATGGGCATTTCTCAAAAGAAGAAAGACAAATGATGTACACATAGAGGGAAAATAATGTTCAACAACACTAATCATCAGGGAAATGAAAATCAAAAACATAGTGTTATATCATCTTTCTTTAATAAGAACCTACTAACAAAAAGACAAATTATAACAAATGATGGTGAGGATTTGTATCCTGTTCATAGGAGTATATAGTAATGCAGTCACTATGTAAAATATTATCAAGGCTCTTCCCTCAAATAATTAAAAATAGAATTACTGTTTAAACTTGGAATCCCACTCCTGGCTATGTATTCAAGCGATATGATATCGATACACTGCAGAGACATCTATACTCTCATATTTACTGTAGCACTAACTACAATAGCTACAAAATGGAACTAACCTGAGTGTCCATCATTTGGTGAGTGAATAGAGAAAATGTGATACATATATACTATGAAACACTAATCAGCCAGAAAAAAAAGAATAATATACAGACACTTGAGACAGCATGTATGTAACTGGAATTCATTATGCTAAATTCGATAAGCCTAATATAGAAAGACAAGTTGTGCTTGGTTTCATTGATATGTTGCATCTAAAAAAGTTGATCTCATAGAAGTTTATTAGAGTCATGGTTTTCAGAGTACAAGTACAGTATGGGGTGAGAGAAACTTGATATATGTGAACTAAGTTATAGATAGGAGAAATAAGTTGTAGCATTCTATTGTACCATAGGAAGGATATAGATAACAATAATATACTGTGCATTTCAAAAAATGTAGAAAACATCATTTCAAATGTTTTAACCATGAAGCAATGATAAATATTTTAGGAGATAGATATGAAAATTATATAAAGCATGCGTGTATCAAAACATCACATGGTACTCCATAAAATATGCACATTTTTTGCATGTCGATTCAAATAGTGGAGAAAGAAAACATTTCCAAATATAGCTGTAGCAACTAAAATTGAGGGAAAATACTATTTAACATCATTACTGTTTAGAATATACATATGCTAAGCCAGGTGTGGTGGCACACTCTTGTAATCCCAATACTTGGGAGGCTGAGACAGGAAGATCGCAGGCTCATGGCCAGCCTCAACAACTTAGTGAGGTCTTCTGCAGCTTATTGAAACCCTGCTTCAAAATAGAGAATAAAAAAATAGAGCTGGAGTGAGGGTAGCTCAGAGGTAATATGCCCCTGGGTTCAATCTCCAGTACCACATATAAACAAACAAACAGTATACCAATGTATTACTTATATTTTGTTTGTGTATTTTGTTCCTATACATTTATTTGTACAAAAGTCTCACTTCATCATGTGGGTCATAGTGATAATGACATACATAAACACACACCACTTGGTGGTCTTTCCCAGCTCCCTCCTCCCTCCCCTCTTCCCCATAGAGGATATTTAGATTGACATTGGTATTTTCATATATGCACATAATCTCAATGAAAGTAATTCCTTCATTGATTCTCCCTCCTATCACTCATTTCCCCTAGACCAACACATTCTTGGTTCCACTGAAATTTCTCCTCCATTATCTGAAGTCTTTCTGGTGTCCCCTTACTCCCCATTTTCTGCATGTGAAACAAAACATAGAACCCTTCACCTTCTGTGACAGGCTACTCATTTGACATACTGTTCTCCAGGTCCATCCGTTTTCCTACAAATGATATAAATTTTGTTTTTCTTCATTGTTGAGTAGAATTCCATTTGTAATTTGTGTATACACCATAATTTTGCAATCCACTTAGCTGTGGATGGAAAACAAGATTGATTCCATAATTTGGCTATTGTGAATTGGGCTGCTATAAACATAGATAGATATGCATATATTATAATATTCTGATTTCATTCTCTATGAAAATAAACCCAGGGTTGGTATAGTTGGATCATATGGTGGATCCATTCCTAATTTTCTGAAGAATTCCTACACTAATCTCCATAGCAGCTGTACTAATTTGCAATCACACCAACAGTGTAGAGGAGTTCCTATTTCTCCACATAATCACCAGTATTTATTGTTGTTTGACTTTTTCATGATTGTCACTCTGGTGTTAGATGGAATCTCGCTTTATTGTGACTTGAATTCACAAGATTGCTAATGATATTGAACATTTTTTCATGTATTTATTGGCCATTTGTATTTCTTCTTTTATTAAGTGTCTATTTAGTTCAATTTCCCACTTTTTTTCTTTTCTTTTTTTTTTTTTTTTGCGGTACTGGGGATTGAACTCAGGGGCATTCTACCTCCGAGCTACACCCCCAGCCCTACTTTTTATTCTTTTATTTTGAAACCGAGCCTCACTAAGTTGCGGAGTGCCTCACTAGGTAGCTGAGGCTAGACACGAACCGGGATCCTCCAGTCTCAGCCTCCGGAATGCTAGGATTACAACAGTGCGCCACCACGCACAGCTAGTTTCCCACTTCTTGATTGGGTTATTTGTTTTTTAATGTTAAATATTTTAAGTACTTTGTATAGTCTAGATATTAGTCCTCTATCAGAGGAACAGTTGGTAAAGATCTTCTCCCATTCTGTATATGTTAGAGTGTTAGACCTCTAATTTCCAGGTCTTTGATCCATCTCCAGTTCACTGCTGTGCAGGGTGAGAGGTATGGATTTCATTTCATTTTTATACAAACGGATAACTAGATTTCCCAACACTAGTCATTGAAAACGCTGTCTTTTATCTAATGGATGCATTTGGCATCTTTGTCAAAAATCAATTGACTATCAGTATGTAGATTTGTTTCTTTATCTTCTATTCTGTTCCATTGGTCCATGTGTCTATTTTTTTAATTAATCTTATTTTTTAAATGGTGCATTGTAACCATACATTTTTGTTAGGTACAAGTTGATAAAGGCATACATGTACACATTTCTCATTTAACCCTTCCCCCATTCCCACCCTACTCCCTCACCCTTCCGCCTTCTCAAGATCAGTTTAGTGATTCACTTTGATATGTTCATGAAAGTACATCATGTGCATTAGGGTGTCCCTCCTCCTCCCATAACCTTCCATTAAGTCAAATTCTTTGCTCACCTAAGGATTCTCCTTCTTCATCTGGAGTCCCTCTTATGTCTCATTTTCTCCCTAGCTTCTGCAAATTAGGGAGAGCATAGGATTTTTTACTTTTTGTGACTGACTAATCTCACTTAACATAATGTTTTCCAGTTCCATCCATTTCCCTGCAAATAACGTGATTTTGTTCTACTTTATGGCTGAGTAAAATTCCATTGTGTATATATCCCATAGTTTTGTAATCCATTCATCTGTTGATGGGCATCTTGGCTGGTTCCATAGTTTGGCAATTGTAAATTGTGCAGCTATATATATTGATACACATGCATTGGTCTGATAGTTTGGTTTCCATTCTTTTGGGTAGATACCCAGAAGTGGTATTGCTGGATCATATGGTAGGTTCATTCTCATTCATCTGAAGGTCCTCCATACTGTTTTCCAAAGTGGTTGCACTAATTTGCAATCCCACCAGCAATGTATTAGGGTTCCCACTTCTCCACACCCTTGCCAGCATTGTTGTTGTTTGTGTTCTTGATGATTGCCATTCTGCTTGGGGTTAGGCGAAATCTCAAGGTAGTTTTGACTTGCATCTCTCTGATTGCTAATGATGTTGACCATCTCCTCATACATTTATTGGCCATTTGTGTCTATTTTTGTATCAATACCATGCCATTTATTTTCCTTTTACTATAGTTCTGTAGTATAATTTGAAGTTAGGAATTGTCATGCCTCCTCTATTATTCTTATGGCTGAGGAATGTTTTGCCTATTCTAGGTATTTTGTTTCTCCAAATAAAATTAAGGACTGCTATTTTTAGTCATGAAAAGAATGATATTGGTATTTAGATAGGGATTGCATTGATGCTGTAGATTACTTTTGGTAGAATGGCCATTTTGATAATATTTATTCTGCGTATCCAATACCTTCAATTTCTTTTGTGTTTATGATTTTCATTGTGGAAATCTTTGACCTCCTTGATTACATATATTCCAAGATATTTTATTGTTTTTGAGGTTATAGCAAATGGAATTGTTTCTGGATTTCTTTTTCAGTGGATTCATGGATGGTGTATAAAAAAGCTAGTGAATTTTTAAAATTGATTTTGTAAGCTGCTACTTCACTGAATTTTTTATTCAGCTCTAGAATTTGTTTGGTTGAGTTTTGGGGTCTTCTAAGTATAGGATAATGTCATCTGCACATAGAGATTATTTCAGTTCTTCTTTTCCTATTTGAATTCCTTTGACATTATTTTCTTACCTTATAGCTTTGTCAAGAGTCTTGAGTCCCATATTGAAAAGGAGTGCACATCTTTGACTTGTTCCTGATTTCAAAGGAATTTCTGCAGTTTTTCCCCAACCAATATAATGTTGACTTTGATTGGGTTTATTGTATATTGCCCTAATGATGTTGAGGTAAGTTCCTTCTATTCCAATTTTCTGCAGTGTATTTAACATGGATATGTATTGGATTTTGTCAAATACTTTTCCAGCATCTATTCAGATGAGTATGTAATTTTTGTTCATAGTTCTATTTATGTGGTGAATGACAAGTGTTGATTTGCATATGTTGAACCAGTCTTGCATAATGAAATTAAACCAATTTGATCATGGTGTACAATTTTCTTGATAAGGTTTTGAATGTGTATCCCTAGTATTTTGTTTAGAAATTTGCATCCATAATCATCAAGTATCTTAGTCTGTAATTTTCTTTTCTTGAGGGAATCTTTATTTGGTTTTGTTATTAATGTGATACTGGCCTCAGAGAAGGAATTTGGGAGAATATCGTGTAAAATATTGAGTTTAGTTCTGTAAATTTTTTTTTGTTTTTTTGTTTTTTAGAATCCAGTTGGAAATCTATCTGGATCTGGGCTTTTCTTTGACAGAAAGCTTTTTATTGTTGTTTCTATCTCTTTGTCAATTTATGTTTTCTATATATCCCCTTGATTCAATTTAGGTAGGTTATTTGTGTTCTCCAGAACCTCTTTAACAAGATATAGATCTTAGTGCAGGCAAACAGGAGTCTCTAATTGGTTGCATGCCACCATATTCTCCATTCCCAAACTCAGTAGGGCCAAAACTATGATGTTCCATATAGAGCCAGCAGCCTGCTGGTTGGGATTTATTGCCCCACAGACATCACCACTTCTCTGCTGTTTTCAAACCTATGAAACCCTGAAGAGTGTTGATCTCTGGCCTCTGATCATTGTGCATAAGTTCAGCAGGACCAGCAATTACTATTTTCCAAACTTGTGCCACAACTAGCTGAGCTTTGAATGTCCCAGGGACACTACAGATGATCTGCTGATTGTGATCATGTGGAGTCCTGTCAGTCACTGGCTTGTGTGATCACCAGGTACACGCTCTATTTGTGGAGAGAGTGTTGCATCCCCAGGCTATAGCTTAATCATGTGAAACCCTGCTTTCAGGACCTATGCTCTGGCAGGGGGAGATTGTACCATTATGAGTCTGAGGCTTGGGTGGCTCATCTGTTTATCCCCAGGGACACTGCTTCTGCTCTGGGCAGCTGCAATTACTTGAGACCTTGTTGGTGTCTGGCCTTGGTGCTTGTGGTGCCCTAACACTGCTAGGAATGAAATCAAAGCCTTCTAAGGCTGCAGTATGCTTGGCCAAGTTATTTCTCCCCACAGATACCACTGCTGGCATTACTTTGGTGTTTTCTGGAGACCCTGCATGGTCTCCACAAACTGCCTACCCTAGGTCCCACCCACTGTATTGTCCCTAGGGACTTTCTGCTAATTCACATTTCAGCTGTGTCTAACTGTAGCCCCACTATCACCTCTGCAGGGATGGTTTGCAAACTCACAGACCCCATAGGTTTATTGGTTGCAATGCAAGTCCCCATAATCACATAGGCTCCCACTGGGAGGGTTTGTAAACTCAAGATTCTAAGTCATGCTACTCTGTTCCCTGCAGGAAGAGACAAGTTCAGCTACAGCTGCAGGAATTTGCTGAATATTTTTGATGTTTGGTCTGTAGATTCACAGTGGTCTTGACAAGGTATGTTTTGGCCACTGGGTTTCTGTAGGAAGTTCCAGTTGTTTCCTTGTCAGGGTTAGCTGCAGCCACAGGAGTTCACTAGATGGTTTGGCTGGGCAGTTTGGGGAGTCTCAGTCCTAAGGTATTAGAACATGGAGAGAAGAATGTGATTGCTTTTGGTGTTGGTTTTCTGCAATCACTGACTCACGAATATTCTCCTTCTTTGCTGGAGATCGTCTCTGAGAGCCACCTGGTCCTGACAGCCAGCAGCCCTAGTGTGGGCTGGCCAAGATGGCATCTTTGCACTCACCAGATGTGAGTCTCAGAGCAACTAAAATGTGCTGCTTTTCTCTATTCCACCATTTTTAATTTCCAGTTACTATTTCAACTAAGAGCTTGTGATTTTTTTTGAAGCATTAACTTAAATAGACTATTCTGAAAAGGAAGTTTTAGCTAATTATTATATGTAATTTTTTCATGTATGTTTCTTTTTTTAAATAGATTTACCAAATATATGAACATATATTTGAAAATATATAATTGGATGATTTTACCCTTGAATTCTGGCTTTTTTCATTATCATCCCAAGAAACATTCGGACTTAAACTCCATTGAATAAATAATTATATCCTTTGATATAGTCACATGAAATCAAGGTATACTATTAAGAATGAATTGATCAAAGCCATGGAAATATTGTTTGTCTTTCATAACTTTTTTAATGTCAGCAAACATTCCTTTCACTTGTTTTGCAAAAATACATACGTTAGAGAAATACTTTAGTATTTAGTATTAAGTCATAAGGTGACTTAATAATGTATACTGGTGTTGATTAGCTTATCAATTTTCTGATAGTATCCAGGTTCAGTTGGGTTACTTAATATCAACTGCATGGGTTGCATAATCTTTTTTATTGATATAACAAAATTGCTGCATTATGTAAATTTTAGTCATTGACAGAAATCTTTACTCCTTGTAGAAATTCATACATATACTGATAGGAGTTATTCTCTTTTATATTTCAGACCAGTGATGTCTGTATTCATCTCTTGGAAATAACCTAAGTATCAAAAATATATTTTAAGAAATAGAAGCAAAAAATATCAATCAATTATACTTTGCCAGCCTAAAGAAGATGAACAAAATCAGGTAGGCAATTTTCATCAGTCTAAAATGTCTATGACCAGGCAAAAAGGCTATAAAATGGTAGTTAGAGAATATCCATAATTTGAAAATATATTGATCTTTCAACTAATTTGTTGTTTTCCTAATTTTTATAAATCTCTATTTTATTTAACAACACAATAAAATTTAAGTGAAAAAATAACATGATTCAGATTGTCCTGCCATATTTTTGTGGAGTCTTTATGATCTGGTTTCCTGGGTGCTGATGTAGCATGCTCCCTTTTTACTAGACATGTACTTTGGTTGAGAATGTTTGTTATGTAAGCCATGGAGATATCAATGTAAACTTGCTAGCAAGTATATCCTAGCTCCTTTGAAAAATAGAAGCATTTCTAGGGCAAACTATCTCTCATTCTTAAATGGATGTGGAAAGAGAGACGATAACAAGATTTTATAGAACATAGGAAGTTTATTCAAACATTCCTGTTAGTACTGTTTGAACAATTTTCTCTAGCCTCCTTTTGCAAGGGACTTTCTCTTCTTGTGTCTTTGTCTAAAATATATCCTCATTTTTGAAATCTACTTATTTTGAAACTCTCTTAATAATGTCATCTGTCTTCCTTTTCCATTGAAAAATTAAATCTATATTCAATTATACAAGATATTTTTCATTGTTTAATCATGTCATTACCTATTTCCCATTACTTATTGACTTCAACATGAATATAGATCTTCTTATCTTAGGTCTATAGCAATCTCATCATCTTCAAATGAATTTCAGAAAGCTGGTGGTTATTCTTTTTCCTTCATTTATAAACCGATACTTTCAAAAATCAGGTCTTATTAAAGAATGAAATTCACTTTACTTTTCATTATTCAATGTATTCATTCTCTCTTTTTCCATCTGCTGCTGACTTTTTCATGTTCTAATGCTATTTTTAAAAGTTCAGGACTGATCATGTATATTCTCTCTCTATTTCTATGGCATAAACATGCAATTATAGTGCAGAAACATAAGGTACTATATCTCCTGAGATATTATGTCTCCTAGAGTCATATTATTCAAGTTATAATACCATGTTATTTCTTTTTATAGACATCTCCTTAGACTGAATATATAATTGTGAGATTTATTTGCTTCTCTCCACATCCAAATATATTTACTATAAAAAGTGTGTTTATGAATATATAAGTATATATATGTATATGTATATATGGATAAAGAGTAAGAGAGACATAAATTGGTAGAGATATGTGGATATATAGTAAATAAATCTCAATTCTCAACTCCATTCTCTGCCCTAAGATTAGACAGCACAATAAATTTAGCAAAAATTATTCATTAAATTGGTACATTAGATTTTTATTTTTAAAAATATAGTGGAAGAGTTTCTTATTAATTTAGGACACTACTGCTATCTCTACTATAAATCTCTACCTTCTGTTCAAGTGATATTTTATTGTCTCCTTTGCCATTTAGCATAATAAAATACTTATTTAAGGTGGCATGTGAAGTGTTTCAAAATTTCTCTTAGCAGCCTTCCTTAAATCCACCCATGCCTATTTATCATATAAGTACTATAGTGGCTTTCTAAAAACATAAATCATGTACATCTGCCTTGCTCAAAATACTGTAGAAGCTTCACATTATTAAAATAAAATCCAGTATACTTACAATGATTTCAGAAGACTCCTCAGGATCTGATTCCTGCCAGAGGTGCTGTGTGGGACTTCTTGATCTTTGCCAAACATACTATCTTAGATCAAGCTTTAGACCCCTATCATTATTGTTTCCTTTACATGAAATTCTGCCCGGGTTCTTCAAGTCACACCTGACTCTCATTTCTTCATGTAATTTATGTTTCTAAACATGTGAGAAAATATGTGTCACACACACATATTATTTCAAAGAAAGTTATTCTTTATGACTTCTTAGTCTACTTGGGCTGTTATAAGAATTCCACAGAAGGAATGGCTTAAGCAACAAAAATGTGTTTTTCTCCAGTTTTAGAGGCTGAGAAGTCTAGGGTGATGGTGTGTTTGACTTCTGGTGATGCTTTCTTGCAGACTTGTACATGGCCACCTTCTCATTAGGTATCAAACAGTCTTTCCCCAGCATGTGCATACTTAGAGTTAGCGTCCTGGTGCCTCTTCTTATAAGGACACTAATCTTAACAGATCCTTACTCGTCTTTATGATATCATTTAACCTTAAAGACCCTATTTCAAAATGCAGCCACAGTCGGGGTTAGATCTTAAATATTTAAGTTTGGGGAACATTAACCATTTAGTTCATAACATTACTAAAATTATATGTTTTCTCATTCAAAGTTATATGCCCCTTTCTCTACTGTGAGTAGTCCTACTGAATTCAAAACTATTTAAAATGGCACTACATATGTACTTTATGAAAACTCAATGAGGTCAGGCATTTTGTCATTTCAAATGTTAGTTTTCCTGGCTGGGCCTGATGGCACAGACTTGTAATCCCAGTACTTGGGAGGCTGAGACAGGAGAATTGCAGGTTTGAAGCCAGCCTCAGCAATTTGTGAGACCCTCCCCAACTTAGTGAGACACCGTTTCAAAATAAAGAACAAAATAGGATTGGGGGTATAGTTCAGAGGTAGAATGCCTCTAGGTTCAACCCTGGGTACTGAAAAAAAAAAAAAGTCAATTTTACTAAGATCTAGCATTTGATAAACTTTTATTATTTTAGAGAAAATAAGTCTTTCAAGAGAAATTAATTCATTCATAAATAATGATGGAAAGAAACACCAATACTGATGAAACAGAGTTAGACAACAGAGGATGACAAGTTTTTTGTTTTTTGGGTTTTTTTTTTTTGCGTTACTGGGGATTGAACTCAGGGGCATTCTATTTCCGAACTATACCCCCAGCCCTATTTTTTATTCTTTATTTTGAAACTGAGTCTCACTAAGTTGCGGAGTGCCTCACTAGGTAACTGAGGCTGGCCGCGAACCCGGATCCTCTGGTCTCAGCCTCCCGAATGCTGGGATTACAAGCGTGCACCACCACGCCCGGCTGGATGACAAGTTTTTTTTTTTTCATAACTTACTTACCAAATCTTATAAAAATAAGTGAGTCATATAAGTGTTCTCAACACCCATTGAAGACAATTTGTGTTGCTCAGATTTCTCTTAGAAATGTTTTATTTTCTTTAAGGTATGCTTTTGCATAATTCTACTTCAGGGAGTCAACAATAAATACGTTTCTCTTGATGATTATAGGATGCAAACACACATTCTTACATAATTATGGAGAGCACTCACAATGCAAATACCCTTTGGCAGAAGGTAACTGAACAAAATTACCTAAAGAGAGAAAAAGTTTGTAAAGCAACTTTTTTGGTGGTATATAGAGACCAGAATAACAGTATTTTAGACTGTATACTTAATGAAATATTTTTCCTTTTTTTTTTTGTCCTAGCCTTAGTGTTACGTTTGCTTCCATTGCTATGTTCACCTATATGTCCAAAATATATTCTCCTTGCTTTTCGCTTTTCTCTTCACTTAGCAGAAGCCAAATCAACCAATTTAAAATATATATATGTGCATGTGTGTGCATGTGTGTGTGTATCTATTTTTTTCTTCTATGACCCTAAAATATACTCCCTGCAGGAAGAAATTGGTAGGGAAAAGTCATTAGGATAGCATAATTACTTCTGATATGATTATGGATCCCTTAAACCTTGTGACAGTCTCATCACTTAGTCCATTGATTGCAAGGAACAGCTTCTAGTACTTAAACAAAGCTACATTCTCAATGGATATTGGAAATGATGTCAAGGAAAGCCACTCCTCTAAGCATCACATCTAACCTTCAATACCTCATTATTGACCAGATGCTGGCTCATTCGTTCAAATTATTTAAATGAACAAGTCAAGTCAAGGCATAAAGTAGACAAATTAATTTAGTGATTGTCAATAGGCTGACATTCCCTCTAAAGCTTTTAAAACTTTCTGTAGGTTTTACAATAGTGTTCAGCTGACCCATATTACAAACTCATTATTTGAATAAACATTACCCTACTTTACTTTAAATTCTGCTTTCAAACACCATTTATATTTTCTGTTTGTTTAAGTTTATATTATGTTAGTGTTGGAGCATTTTCCTTTAATTCTTAAAGAATTAATCTCATTAAATTGCTTCTGTGTTTATTATTCAGTAGTGTAGAGTTATCTATGCCTTTTTAGTCAACATTGTTGAAAGTGTTCAATCTTGAAATTAAAATTTTAGAGGATAGGAAGAATATTATAAAGGACAGGAAAATACACTTCATTTGGGAAGTTTTGGAAAAATAATGTTTTGTTCCATTTTTAAAAATAAAGTGCTTTCCAAGTTCCCAATGACAAAATATGTAATTTTTTCAATTTAAATAGTCACCAAAACAACATAAAGAATGGAATGAATGAGTTTGTATTCCAAGTACTATTATTACTATTAATTTCAAATAATTCCTTTCAGTTTTTCTTTACAATTTCTAGACTTTATTTTCAAAGGATTGTTTAAGAATTTTTTTTTTTTTTTTCAGTACTGGGGATTGAACTCAGGGGCATTCTAACTCCGAGCTATACCCCCAGCCCTATTTTTTATTCTTTATTTTGAAACCGAGTCTCACTAAGTTGCGAGTGCCTCACTAGGTAGCTGAGGCTGGCCGCGAACCCGGATCCTCAGGTCTCAGCCTCCCGAATGCTGGGATTACAAGCGTGCGCCACCACGCCCAGCTAAGAATTTTAAAGAAATATTTTTTATTGAGAAAAATAATCTTTTAGAAAAATGTTAAAGTAATTAATCATAGATTTTTCACATTGCACTTTACTTTGCTTTTTACTCTCAAAATCATAAGTACTATGATCTTCCTGACTACTTTTCTAATAATTTTATAAAGAACACATACATCATATTTAAGAGAGTTCTTTGAGATTTTGGTCAAATAATTTATAGCAAATTAATCTCAAACTGTAAAATAAAATGTGTCTATATATTTAAAATATACAATGTAAAATAGAATTTTCACAAACAACTAGAAACAAGAATATATCTAAATGAATTATAAAATGTTCATTTAAACGAGGATTTACTATTAGTCTAATCTCATATAAAACTGAAGTTTAGGCTTTAAAGCTTTAGTAATGGAAAGTGGATTAGTGTTTGCTTGCACTATCTTATGGGGAAATAAAAATAATTGAGGAGCAATAATTACAAAAGAACATGAACAATTTTGGCAGTGTGAAGAATATGTTTACAATGCTTATTTTGGTGATGATTTTCTAGGTGTTTACATATGTATGTTCACATACTAGTATATAAATTAGTGTACTTTACTGTGTGTAAATTATATCTCACTGAAGCTAGAAAAATAAATACAGCAAAATAAACTGAATGAAAAATACACAAGAATCTATAATCAGATTGAAAAAAGTGAGCATCTCTCAATAGCATAATATATATTAGTCAAGGTACAAAGGATGTGAAAACTCATTTAACAAAATCAGTCTAATTGAAATACTGAGAACATTGCTCCTATAAAAAATTAAAGGGCTGAGAGTATAGTTTAGTGGTAGAGTTCATAATTGCCCATAATTCCCATGCACAAAGTGTTAGGTTTCCTTCTTAGCACCAAATAAATAAATCATATTTATGTAACAATAAATGTAGCACACATCTGTAGTCTTAACTAATCAGAAGACTGAGGCAAGAGGGTTTCTTGATCTTAGGAATTTGAGAACAGCTTGGGAAGTACCCAGTCTCAAAAAGGAAAAAAATACAGAATATATTCTCAGCTTAATATAAAAAAACTTATAAAATGACTGTCTACTAACAACATGTTTAAGATCTATTTTACATAATTTTTTGTACAGAATAGAGCATAGACATTTTCCAACTGTAGTTATATGTAATGATGAGGATATGTTATGACAAATGCATTGTTATGTGACTTTGTTTTTGTATGAATACCATATAGTTATTTACACAATCCTATATTTTAAAGTTCCTATATTTTATAGTTGCTTAAACATGGTTTCTTGATACAATCTAGAGAAATGATAAACATGAGATGTCTGAGGCTGCTGTCAGTGTAACATGCCATATTATCTTACAGTATATCCTTTTACAAGTAGGAGTATACTCTAAAAAAATAAAAAAGATAGTATTTTGAATAAATAAACTAGTTACATGCTCATTTATCATCATTCTTATGTATTTGGGATGACTCAATTGTACGTGCTATGCTTATATGTGACTGTCAGAATATTATGCATTTTTGCACTAACATCACTATAAAAACATAAGTAACACATTCCCATGTGACAGTACAAAGCTATGACATCATAAGGTGATAGGAATGTTTTAGTTCCATTATAATATCATGGTATCATTGTCATATATGCAGTCCATGACTGAATAAAGCATCATGTTATGAATGACCATAGTTAAAAGAAGCAAATCTAACTTTAGCTCCAAATCTGACAATACTACAATGAAGGATGATTATAAAGTTATTTCTCATAACCATAGTTGCAAAAAATTCTAATCAAAGTACTATTATCAAAACAATTTAGAGAAATAAATTGAGGGATTTGATTAGGTCTTATTTGTAAAGTGAATTATACTAAAAAGTTGTTCTTATTGTACTCACCACATTAATAGGAAAAAAATAAAAATTTATGGGATCTTACCGCTATGAGTTTCCAATAACCATAATTCTGTGTGTGTGTGTGTGTGTGTGTGTGTGTGTGTTTGTGTCTGTCTTAGCATTCTCCCCTCTATAATCTAAAAACTTACCATAGAACTTAGAGAAAGAAAGATTTATTTACTCATGGTTTCTGTGAAAGTTCTAGGTTTAGTCCATGTGAGGTCAGCTTCTAGATCTCAGCGTGTGGCCTTAGAAAGCATAAAGAGGGAGAGCACGCAGTCTCTGCTCCTACGTAATGAAGGCTAGAAGCAGGAGCCAGCAAACAAATGAGGAGAGAATGAACCATATGTAATCCCCAAGACCACACACCCAGACACCTACCCCCTATTTAGCATCCAAACTCTGCTTTCAACATTGCTACCTTGTTTCTGTGAGGGGTAGGGGGGCTTCCAAATCCAAACCATTATAGTGTGTGTGTGTGTGTGTGTGTGTGTGTGTGTGTGTGGTGTTATATAATGTGAGCTACAAGTTTTTTTCATTTTCTCTTATTCTTATACTTGTTTTAATCCATGCAATGGGAAATTCCTCATGGGAGTAACTGTTCTCTTTATATTTTTTTCTATTGACTGCTCAAAGGAAAAGATCAAGAGGTAATATGTATGAGCTAGGGACAGGTATTATTGCAATTATGGGTATTATTAGGCTTATCTTATAGATTGGTACATCTGGTCATTTTCACTTAATGATGAGCAATTCCAGTCACATGGTCACGTAATATCCCATGATAGGAATTCTGTTTCTACTGGAGTCCAGAATCATTCTAAATAAAGTTTCTGAAGTGTGTGTAGCTCTCTGAAGCTGATGACACTACCTTGCTCCAGAATCCTTCACAACTGTGTTGCAGTACTTTGAAAGAGGTTTCTATAGAGGCTGTTGTGGAATATGTTGCCTCTAGAACCAAGATGTCTAGCAAATTATTTTATCTTATATGTAAAAAATACAGGGTACTCTTTCCCATTATTTTGTAGAGGACAAACAAGCGTTCTCCAGAACATGTGACCCTTAATATCCTTATTTTAGTGGAAAGCCACTGAATCTTTGTAGAGATTATCCCTGACCCCCTCTTATCACAACGTGCACTCTTATCACATCTAACTATTATGATGCCTCCTATATAGCGGACCAAAGTCATGTTCTGTGAAATTGTCTCATGTCCTAAAACCCTAAAGATTACATATGTTACAGAGCAGAAGAATTAGCTAACCCTGAGTCAAGACCAAAAACATACGCATTTGTTCATTGTATATAAATGGGAGCAACTGCTGATCCTACTTTCTGCCACTTAAGGAAATGAATAAATTAACTATATAATTTTCTAAATATTATCTAACCGAGCCTTATAACAATCTATCATCATTTGCTACAATCCATCATCTTCTTTAAAAAGTCTGATGCATAAGATCATGATAGGATCAACATTATCTTATCCTTTACCTCTGACATGAAAACTTAGCTCATCCTTACCTCTAGGGTATGATATTGTTTTATAATTTTTAATTTTATGTCATGATAAGAGGATGAGGCATGCTATAGGTCAAAGAACTTTTTGAATATTCTGTTACCTACCAAATATATCCTTTTCATTTATACATTTGGGGAGTAATAACCATTGGATAGGTCTGTGGTCTCAGCAGGAACATTTATTATTTGATTTGTTTATACACCTCATCTGAAAGTAAATTCAAGAAATCCCAAGGTATTTGTTCCCTCAGTGTCAATATCACCTGGTAGCTAGTGTATAGTAATTCTAGGAAGGTCCATGCATTTCCCTTTCCCTCCTAAAAGTTACCCAGGTAAATGGCTATAGGAACTGTGTAGAAGGACAGGGTGAAATCTCAACTCTATTCACACTAGTATTTCAATGTCTTTGTACTTGGGGAAAAAAACTCCCAGACAAGGTAGCTCCCTTCAACTGAGGATAATTGTCAGAAGAAAAGAGTGTTGTGAATTATCAGCCAACAATCACATCAGGTAAGCTGGATCTTGTTTTATCATAAGGGTCATCCATTATGGATATATTTTTACCTATCAGCTGTATGAAAGTAAAAAATAATATATAATTGTGACAACTTTCAAAGAAATTGGAACCAGCATATATTTGAAACTAAGATGCCCTCTTTGGAAAAAAACAATATAGCAATGTCTATTAAAAGTAATAATAATAAACACATCATTGACCAAAAATTCTTGAGTATATTATATAAATGTGCTCAAACACACACACACGCACACACACACACACACACTCATGTTCATTTCAATCTTTCAACAAAGACTTCCAACTATTAAATGTCAGTGAACAAAAGCTGACAAAACACATTACAACACATTCCTCAAAGACTATAGTTTTAAACACACATAAGACAATGAGGAGAAAATATTTCAAAGCTTTAAAAAGAAAAGTAAATCCAAGGAGCAGTATATGTAAATAATATACTACCATAAGCATTAAAATGTGATTATATATGGTATATGTGTTTGTATATGCACACAGAATTCATATAAGAGTTCACAGAAAATGGAAGTCTGTTGACTTTGCTGGAGGAGACATGGTTCTTCATGGGAAAAATTAAATTCTCACCTGACAATTATTTATATTACTTTCATGTTTTAAATTCTGTGTTTATTGTTTTTATATAAGCATATTTTTAAAACATCAGACACATATCCATGATTGTAGTGATTAGTAAACATTTATGTTTTATGTCTAAATAAAACAAAAATAAAAATAACTAAATTATTCCCAATGGGTCAATGTAAACAAAATTGTCAATCCTATATTTACAAAGTTGATTAATGTTTTATGTCATATGGATTGTAATTATTAGATACAAAAGCAACAAGTTCAGATTTAAGAGATAAAGTTAACACACTGGTAAAACTTCTATAACTACAAGCACTGGGCCACTTTTCAATCTATTTTAGCAGGATAGTAGTAAGAATTTTCCTTTCCAGAGGAATAGATCACTAAAATTCATGGTCATCTTCAAATATTTTAATAGTTGTCCTAGGTTGGTATCCCCAAACTCAATAGTCCCTTTTACCCAGCATTGATGGTAATCTTTCCATTCTCTCATAATTGCTTCTCTTTTGCTTCCACTGTGTTTTTTTTCTTTCTATTATTTCCAAAAGCACATCTAATTCTGAACAAATTAAAGTACCTTAGATGAAAAAGGTGAATAATTTCAGAAAAAAGTACATTTTAATGTCGTCCTAGGAACAAAAAGACAGTGCAAATAATTTTCAATATCTAGTATTTGCTAGGAATTCACAGCTCTCTAAACCACCTTGGAAAATAGTTCTAGGACAAATCAAAGTTATGCACTTATAAGCCATATGCCAGCTAGGTTCTCTTTCTTTCTTAGTAATTGAGATACATCCTTTTAAATTCCTGCAGGAGAGCTAAAACTGGGGCTAACATACATGTGGTTACTGCTGGTTCTGAGCTCCTGCTTTGCTAGATTAATTGAACTTAGAAATTATATTGTATAATAAAACATAAAAAGTGCTGGGGGTATAGCTCAGTAGCAGAGCATGCTTGAGTTCAATTCTTAGTACCACAAAAGAAAGAAAAAAAGGATTTGGATTAGTTTTTTTCTAAGGTCAGTTTTACCACTGACTTGAAGGATTTTTATGTGAATTAACAGGTTTTTTTCTTTAATCATACTATCATTATAAATTAAAACTCAGAGCCACGATAGCAGAAAAAACAATTGGAGTTAACTTTCATAAATGTCCTTTATAGATTTTATGAAATTATGTATCAAAGGTTATAGTATTTCTAAGTAATAAAAACTATTTCCCTTAAAAATAACATTAAAAAGTTCTCAAAACTAAAAAAAAAAAAAGAAATTATATTGTATTTAACCTGTGTTGTACTGGTTATATCCTAGTGAATTTCAGACCTTTTATTTTATCCCCTCAAAAGCAACTCACATAATATTCATTTTCATGAAAGATATTATGAAATGACTTGAAAATTAAAGTCTTATGTCCTAACTTTAACCAGTTCCTCATTCCTTTTTTCTTCATAATTTAATCATTTTTATTTGTATATAATTAATTTCTACAAAGACAATACTTTTTTGAATTGGTGCATTGTAAAGATATCATAATGAGGTTCTGAATGATAGAAATATGTGTGCACACCACACTTGGTATTTCCCTCTAGATCCCACCCAACTCCTTCAACCTCTTGTGCATAAAATTGAAATCTGTATTGGTAACTTCTCATATGAAGAAAACATTATTTGAACTATTTCCTTCATTAAATTTCTCCTTTCACCTCTTCACGTCGCTCCTCAAATCTCCTTTCACTATTCTAATGGTAACTCTTCATTTATCTGAAGTCCCTTTTGTTTGCCAGTTTCTGTCTTCCACATATGAGTGAATTGTACTCCTATAACATAAATATGCATGTATCACCATAGTATGTTGTCTTCAATTCTTTTGGAAAGATCCTCAATAGTGGTATAGCTGGGTCACATAGTGGTTCTATTCCAATTCATTTGAATAACTTCCACACTGATCTCCATAGCAGCCGCACTAATTTGCAGCCCCACCAACAGTGTATTAAATTTCCTATTTCCCCACACCCTTGCCAGCATTTATTTCTATTTTTGATGAAATCTCAGTGTTACTTTGATTTGCATTTTCACAATTACCAATGATGTTGAACATTTTTCAAATATTTATTGGCTATTTGTATTCATTTTTTGAGAAATATCTATTCAGTTAAACTGACTATTTTAATTGGGTTATTTTATTTTTCTAGTGTTAAGCTTCTAATGTTCTTTATATATTATAGATACTAGGACACTCCTATCAAAGGAGTGTCTGACAAAGATTTTCTTTCATTCAGTACTGTGAACTCTTAATGGTTTCCTTGCTGAACAGAAGCTTTTGTATTTAATGTCATCACATTTATTGTTTCTTAGAGCTATAAAATTTGGGTTTATACCAACCACACTCTACATTTTCCTCATCAGTTTTGAAACTATTGAAATTCTTGGATATACAGCCTTCTCTGACTTTGTAGAAAAGTGTTGTTATTTATTTTTATATTGATTAATGACTGACATGTTATCTAAAGCATCCAGTATTACTTTATTTTAGATAAGAGAACCGATAAGTCTAATAAATGCACTTACACAATGCAAAGAAGCTTCACAATAGAGAAAGATCTATTTTACTCTCTCATACAGACAGAAGCAACTGGAATTTTTAAAAAGGGAAAATATATTAAAGACCTGTATTCAAATATCTACTGTTGTCCTGAGTAAATTCAGTAGAAATGTCTTCTTTGCTGTTCTAGCTATTAGCTCATGCACAGCAGTAGGATCGTTGGAATCATTTTTTTTTTTCATTTTGAAAATGTCTTTATTGGTGTGTTGTAATTGTACATTATATAATGAGTTTCAAAGTGATACAAATATACATGCACAGAGATCTCAATGTGTTTCCCTAATCTTAATATGCAGTCCAAGTTTCCCTCTAAGAAAACGAACATCTATTAGAATACTTGGGAAGGCATAGGAAAACCACATGAGGAGGACAAGGAAATAAGAAGACCAGAAAGATGAACTTTGTGAAGAAATAAGTATGATCATTTCATAAATACAAACACAAGAAGCTAAATTTACTTTCATGCAGAATTGCATCACATACTGTTTAAGAGCATGAGGTTGGACAATTTGGGTAAGTCTTTAGATGAACTATGTGTTACCAGATTTGTTACCTAAGTCATTCACTGCAATCATCTAAAAATCATCTGAGAATTTTAAAATATGATAGATACATGGAATATTGTGCCTCTAAGGAAACTAAGAGCATAGGTATATGTATTTTATTATAAAATTTAATAAACCATAAAATATATTAATCAAAATCACATACAAAAATAGTTAAGTGAGGAAGAGAATCCAGATCCCCTGCCACTGAACCCTGAAATTATTCTAACCCTTTTGGCATTTTTTGTTGTTATTGTTTTTGTTGAAATTTAAAATTGTATACTATTTGCTTTCTCATACCAGAAAATGCATACTAATTTATTCATATTTATTCTTAACATACATTGTAAATAATGTTTCTAGAATGTTGTAAATGAAAGAAATATAAATATTTTAAATTAAAATTAAAAAGAATTTTAGGGACTTCATAATAAGGCAAAATGTTTTTAAGGAAAATGAGAAAATGCTTCTATCTGTTTACTTATCAAAGATATTTATATCTGTTTAAATCTCTATGTATATTTTAGGATACATCCATAAAATAATCCTTCCAGCTTGTCTTTGTCATTGATAAACAGAAAGGTGCAGCCTAAAGCAAATATGAAAACAAATTAATCAATTAAATATATCAAGAAGGATTACGCTTGTAATCCCAGCATTCGGGAGACTGAGACCAGAGGATCCGGGTTCGAGGCCAACCTCAGCTACCTAATGAGGCACTCCGCAACTTAGTGAGACTTGGTTTCAAAATAAAGAATAAAAAATAGGGCTGGGGGTATAGCTCGGAGGTAGAATGCCCCTGAGTTCAATCCCCAGTACTGCAATAAATAAATAAATATATATATATATCAAGAAGTTATGCCAAATTAGTGTATTTTTAAAACCAAAAAGATATGTAAAATAGATATATTTAATATTCTTTAAATCATAGTTTTGACCTTATAAGGTTTATTTCTTTCCAAATTAAGATTAAGATATTTATAAAACATATACCTAACATTTTTGTAAAATTTATCAGTACACAAAATTAAAAAATAAATACTATTGATTACAACTGATATAATTTTATTGAATTTGTTATGCTCTCTTATTAGATAAATCATTATAGCCTGATATATTCAGAATAATAAAAAATTACTAGACCTTGCAAAGAAGATAATTATTAGATTTAATTTAAATAGTCAAACATTATTTCATCACTGTTCATCATTAATTGACCAAATGTGGACATAAAAAAGAGACTCACATCTTTTTGTTCCTATTTTTTATAAAATTAAAATTTGAAAAGTAATTGACTCAAGCAGCTAAATATTGAATTGGCTGAGTATAAAGATTAGTTTTCACTCTCAGTTTAGACTTATACTGTGACTGATTCCTACATCTATCTCAAGAAAATTCTTTCTTACACAGATTCATGAAGTTAAAGAAGTAAAATACTGCATCTTATCATATATGCTTGCATAACCAATTATAAAATAAACATTTATTACTTCAAAGTAAATTACTTTAATCATCTTGTAATTTTTCATTGAATATCTCTGTGATGACTTGCAAGTCCTTAGCTTCCTTTTTATTAAGTCTTGCTTTATCATAGTTTTAATATCAAATGGATTTTAAAATTGTAAAACTTTATTGGGTGAGTGCATATCTTCTATGAATGGGAAACTAATTTATTTTAAACATTCTATATCCTTAGTCAGCTCTGGTCCAAAATGCTATAATTTGGATCTTGAATCTTCATCAAAAGCTCATGTTTTGAAGGTTTTGTCCCAATCTGTGCTGCTGCTGAAAATTGGGAGAATCTTTAGAAGGTGGGGCTTACTGAGAGGTATTTAGATCAGTGGAGATATATGACCTGAAAGGAGATTACAGAACACCAGCTTCACTCTCTTTCTTTTCTTCCAAACCACCTCAAAGTGAGCAGCACTCTTCTCATGACACAGCTTCACCCCAAGCCGACAGGCAATGAGACCAAGCAACCTTGGATTGAAATCTCTGAAACTGTGCCAAAATAAACATTTCATACTTATAAGCTTATTATCTCAGGTAATGTTTTTCAGTGACAGAAAACTGACTAATGCACAAGGCAAAACTGGTCTTTCCTAAGAAATAACATAATGTGTCATAGAAAATAGAGAATATCACTTTTTTAAAGGAATGGTGAAATTTAATGTGATAAACTGTGAATAAAAACCAAAGAAGTCAGTTTACTATTTTAATTAAGGTAACATAGATGACTTTACATGTAATTATACACCAGAAAACTAAAACTGATAAACTTAAAAATACTGTACATTTAGAGAAATAAATGAAAAACTGAAAGCAGTGCCAGGATTTCAACAACAGTTCTAGATTTTTATAGAAAATGGGGAAAATACAGATTTATTGAAAGCATTAAACTGTTGAACATGATGTTTGTAAATATAACATTAGATTTTATAATATTTTGGAGTTTATGTCATATTTTCATATTTTTTCTCATTAAAACTTCCCAAACGCCGGGCGTGGTGGCGCACGCTTGTAATCCCAGCATTCAGGAGGCTGAGACTGGAGGATCCGGGTTCACGGCCAGCCTCGGCTACCTAGTGAGGCCCTCCGCAACTTAGTGAGACTCGGTTTCAAAATAAGGAATAAAAAAATAGGGCTGGGGGTATAGCTCGAAGGTAGAATGCCTCTAAGTAGTTCAATCCCCAGTACCAAAAAAAAAAAAAACAAAAAAACAAAAAACTTCCCAAATGCCCCCATTATAGGATGTAGGGAATTCTTGTTATGTGGAAGAGTGGACAAAAATGTTTATATCTGTTCCCATATTGAAACTTTTCTGATGTGATAGCAACAAAAAGGAGAGAAAAACAAAATGGAGATTTTGATAGCAACAAAAATGGATAAAATAATGAAAAAAAATAATTTAATGTTGAAAAATTTACAATAGACAGTGAAAATAAATAAGAGTATTTATCATAGCTGAAACAAACTACACACCAATGACCTACATTACAGAATACTAATGATAGAAACAACAACTCCAGTCCCATATTCCTATGGAGTCTCAGAGTTTGGGGCCAGTTGGTGATAATGAGGGAAAAGTGAATTCTTTTAATTTCTGCTTGTAATGAAAAGTTGTTATTTTTCTGTTGAATTTGAGAGATATCTTTGCTGTACATAGCAGTCTTGGTTGGAAGTTGCTTTCTTTCAGAGTCTGGAGTACATAATTTCAAACCCTTTTGACTTCCATGATTTGCATGGAGAAACCTGGAGTGATTCTTACTATTTTATTCCTAATTGTCACCTCGCCCTTTCCTTCCAATGCATTTAAAATTCCTTTAAATTTCCTTTACCTCTACATTAGTCATTTTGATTATTATGTGGTGTGGAAAAGTTCTTTTTTTTTTTATCTCATTCAACGGGTATGTGCATGTATTTCTCTATCACTCTAAACTTCATTATAAGGTATGATTAAAAATCAACAATAAAAGTATATTTAAAAATGAGCTACAATATGTGGATATAAATACATGGCTAGGGTATGTGAAGAAACAGAATCAGATCCTGAAAGTAAAAAAGAGAATATAGATCGAAGGATCTCTACTCCTACAAACGTTACTTCAAAGAAAACAGGAAAAAAAAAAAAAAAACTATAAATTCTGATATTTGAGTCTTTAGTAACGATTTATTCCCCAATTGATCACGCTATAGTGAAGTATACCAGGTAATTGTCTTTTCTCCAAAATGTTGATTTCAAATGTCATATGAATGAACAAATGAGATTTCCAGATATTTGAAGAAAACATTATAACACAAAAGTCACAGAAACCAAAACCAAAATCAAAGACAGGGAAAGAGAATCTTAAGAGCAATTAAACACAGAATGGGAAATGTAAGAATGAATTTTATAACATATCCACAGAGATAAGAGAAGAAATTTTATTTATGAAAAATAATTGAATATTACTAAAATATTGTGGGTAAGCATTGTTGGGAATTAAAAATATGGTCACAGGAAAAATATCGTAGAATTGTTGGAAAATCAAATTGAGACAAGTTGAATAAAACTCAACAAGTACTGTGTGCATGTATGTCTCTACATGCTGAACTTCATTATGTTGTATGATTACAATCCACCAATAAAATTTATTAAAAATAGAAATAAAATAGAAAAAAATCAGTGAAACTAAAAGTAATCAACACCACAAATGTGTGAACAATAAGAGTTTCAGAATAGCAACAGAATCTGGAGGGTTAAAATGATCAAACAAAAAAATAAAATAAAAGAAAGGTATCCAGGATAAAGAGACACGTATTTAGTTTCATAGAGTGTGTTGAGTGTTGATTGCTATAAAATGTTGGATGAACAAAGAAATAAAACAGCAGTAACATGTTGCATTATAAAAATTTGGGGATGCCAGGCATGGTGGTGCATTTCTGTAATCCCTGTACTTTGGGAGATCTATTTCAAGAGTAGAAGCCACAATGCTGTCTTCCAAGTGATGAGTTTTCCATTGGATTTGGAAACCTCCTTCCTCATGTATATGCATTTGGGGTGATCACTGGCCTTTTTCATATTATAGTTTAGTATACCAGTGCTGAATTCATCATGTTGGAAACTTCCTCATAGGTGTCTAAGGAAAATACACAAATGGGTTTAACATAATCATGTAAATGACCTTATAATGATATCATAATTGCCAGAGATTATTTTTAGGGTACTATGGGGTTGGTGTACATGCTTTAATTCTGGCCATATTGGTTTTATAGCTTTCTGATATTTCTGCAGTTCTCAAACTGCAGCTGAGCTCAGAATTTCCTTTCTTCTTATGAGGGCTGGCCCACCTTCCTCTTCAGATCTGTTCTAATTCTTTTCTGCCCCATTCATTTCTAATCTAACTGCTCCACAAAATGATTGGATTTATATTAGTCTTCTGTTCTCTGAGAAATATATTATAATGTTTGATTTTCAGGATTTTCTCCCCTTGATCGCTGTTGGCTTCCAACCACAAAATCCAGTAAACTATACACAACTCTGTCCAGAATTACTGTGGGCCAGCCCCATCACCTTCAAACTATGGCCCATTTCTTTTAACTAACCACTCTGAAGGAATAGGGAAAGTAATACCCCAAACAAATTTGAATATCAACATAAATTTAGATTCATCTAATATAGGAGTCAGTTTTTCTTGACCATTTATTCTCCTCTATGAGACAATTGATTTCAGAATATCAAGTGGCTTTGAACACATGACCCCTTCTACTGCTTTTAGTATCACTAGTGGAAACACTTCTGTGAAAGATATTACATCTTTCTCCCTCCCTGGACTCTTTACATTACCAATAATCCATAAGCAAAAGCAAAGCATGCCTTGGTCATCAATGATAATTGAGATTTTCACCTTCATGAGAGTATGTTCTCAGTCTTATCGAGTTAATCTTCAATGGTAATGAGTGTATTATTAACCAATTTTGCATGTGAAATTTACCTAGAGGCAGCTTTCAGAGGTTGGGAGAACCTCTGAAAGAACATTAGGGGAAAATGGGTTTGGAAAAACAAGGAAGTGATAAAGTAAGTGAGAATCTAAACTATGGCTTTAATGGATAATAGTACTAGAATAAAGAAAATCTCTCTCTCTCTCTCTCTCTCTCTCTCTCTCTCTCTCTCTCTCTCCTTATTGCAATAAATAAATAGTTCTACTCTCTCTTCTTATTTTCAAATAAGAAATAGTAGATTAGATTTTTGCTCTTTTTAAAAAAAATTTGGTCTGTACCATGCTGAAGCTGACCTATGGTAAAGACCTTCAAGATAATTTAATGAATCTCCATTCCTGTTTAGAGCAAAGTACATTGAGAGCTGCACTGTGTTTGCCTAAGGAAATGAGATCTGCAAATCTTGGTTCCCAAACTAACTATTTTGTGATGATATAACATTCATGACACCCACTGTGAGGATTGTTCTATAGGTTATTCAAAAAAGAAACATAATTATACTAGGGCTGGGAAGCTCTATTTATTCCAAGAAATCTCTTTAAGATTTTGTAAATGGTACATTTTACTGAGCAAGAAGTATACCTCCAAGGAAAAGATAAGATTTCTCTATTTGGGTATATAACAGACTAGGAACATGCATTTTTCAAAAGGAAATGTAATCATTAGATATATCAACTGAAGCTGTAATGAATGTCTGAAACCTGTATTTCCTAAGTCAGGAAAGTTACTGGTCTCTTCTTATAAGAGTGTAAAAAATATGACTTTTTTGGATGAGCTATCTTGTCTGTATTTTTTAATATCCATTTTAATCTACTAAAAGATGATGTAAGTCCTCTATTTTATTCTTCTTCCATTTTATATTAACTTTCTTGAAATCCATAGGTGATTATTGAAAGATTTCTTAAATTCCATTATACTACTATCCACCTTTTTCACCCACTTAAAGATTATGTGAATATGTAGACAATATGAATGATTCAAGGTAAAATGATTATTTTTATAAATTGAAATAGGAACACTTTTATGGTATACACAGTAGCAATATTCTTACTTTGGAAGAGATAATGGTGATTTTTTTTAAACCAGTCATATAATCTGAAATATACTTAAAAAGTTAATGAGGTGTCCCATAAAGTGGGAAAAGTATATGACAACCTTAAACATAAATGAAAGATGCTTTGCTTATAGTTGGCTCTACCAAATACATAAAAATAGAAAAAAATGGTAGCTAGTGGTGGCATATAATCCTTACAGAAGGCAAATTATCAGTACTAAAGGACAGGGTGATTAGTAGTAGATATGCTAAATTGTATGCTGTGTTTTAGGCTTTGTACCATGAGGAATTTCCACAATGTTATACATAACCAAATAGGTTGGCTACATGGCTTCCAGTTTGAAATGCTAATCAGCTTATGGTCCAGGATAAAGATTTGTGAACAATATTGCAGCCATATATCCAGGTTATTGTATAACATACTATCATGCCAGTTTTTCATGGAGATGCCCACTGCAATTACAATACCATCAAAAATCAGATGAATAACTTTGTTGACAAAATAACTATGCTTGTGAACATCAACTCAGCACATTTGAAGGCAAGCTTGGAATAATGGGCACAACAAAAACTTCAGACAGATAGGAAAAAGCCATCTACTGATCCTCATGTTCCTGAGGCAGTGTCCGTAGCTTCTGGCCTGACTTTAAAGAAACCAACTCAATAATTGAGGCCAGTTTCACTCTGTGTCCTTTAGGTCAATTAGGATTAGACTTTCAATCCCTGGCCACAACCTTTGCCAGCCTGAAGCATCTACAGAATGTGGACTTATGCCTTACAGCAATACTTAAGATTAAGAATGGATATCTCAGGGTGGAAAATGATGTAGGATAGAAAAATTAAATAGGTAGAAAGGAAATAAAAGAGAGCACTAGGAAAATCTAACTTTAATATGGAAGCCTGTGACAAGGCCTGTTAGACCCAAAAAATCCTGAGGAGTTTACAAAGAGACCCTGAGCACTGTGGACCATCCTTAGGGTGATGCTTATCAGACAACAGATCACAAAAAAGAAGAATTTCCTTGTGGCATACTGAAGATAGTAATCTCTTCCACATTGTTGTTTGTCCTTGAATATTTTAGAAGGATACCTGTACAAATCAGGACGAGGAACACTCTAAATCACCGTGTGACTACAGGACTGAGGTCATCTTCACATATCTCCTGCCCATATCTCATGAAAGTCCCCAGGAAAGAAAGAGTCGTGCACCCCCAACAGGTCTCTCTCCCTCTCTCTTGAGATGGCCCACTTTTTCCCTTGAATAAATATTTCCTACTTTCCTAAATAAATCTGTCAATGTCTCTAAAAAATAAAATAAAATAAGACCAGTCATTTTTGTTTTCATATCTGCTTTTTATTTTCTTTACACTTAGGAGTATTTGTATACATAGTATCTTGAACTTCACGTATAAGGGTTTCTGCAATATAGACATCTAGGCAGAGAATGCTGAGTCTAAACGGGTGCTGTCCAATAGAACTTTCTGTGGATGATATTAATGTTCTGTGAATCTGAACTTTCTGACAAGTAGCCACTATTAGTCACCATTTGTTATATGTGCTATTGAACACTTGATATATATTTAGTTAAAACATTGAATTCAGGACCTGAATTTTTAATCCTATATATTTTAACTAATGAAAATTTAAATAGCTATATGTGGCTAGTTGTCGGGGACCTAGCCCGGCCTGAAAGACACCGCCTCTAGATGGTGCCTGGCAGAGTGCCAGAAGTGGCTGCAGGTGGCAACATTCTAGGGCTGCGCCACGCCAGAGCACATGCACCGCACGCCCGGCTCGTGGCCGGCCCAGGTGAGAGCTGTATGAGACGCCTCGTGGCTTAGGCCCTGTGTGGCTTTAAGAGCCTCCACCTCTCGCATGTAGAGAGTTGGCTGACTGGGTTGTTGCTGGAGTGGGTTGCTGGAGAAGTTCTGGGAGGAAAGGTTGTTGGTTGCTAGTGGAAGGTGGATTGCTGGAGAGAGGGGTTATTGGGAGTCTGTTGGAAAGGCACTATTTGGAGAGACGGCTTCTGTGCTGTGTTTGTTACTGCTTGTGTAGTGCCCTCGATCCCAGAGAGAGAGGTATAGTAAAGAGAGGTTTGAATCAGCAACATTCAGGCAGCATCTTTATTAGGGCCTCACGGTTGAGGGTTCAGCCTGGGGTTCCCAATAGCTAGTGGTTAAAATATTGTACCTTGTACATCTGGATGACAAATTATTCAACTGTCTCTAAAATCTGATCTATCTATTTTCTTTCCTCTGAAGGCTTAGGCATCCTGTCCTTGCTTGGAAGCTCATATTCTCAGTAAACTAAAGTCAGAAAGAGTTTGAGGTAAAGTAAAGAACTCATTTTGGCTTTATGAGGATGGGTGGGAGATAGGTCTTTTTATGCAAGGAGCTAGAAGTCTCAAGTACAGCAAAGTTAATATCACAGAGCACATGATAAGTTATTACCAGGCTACAGAATGTGGGAATTTTAGCAGAAGTTAGCATTTCATTATGAGGATGAACAATTTTCTTTCATATTATTTTAGCTCCAATAAAGAAAGCTAGGATCTGGGCTGGGTGGTGCAGGCTTATAATTCCAGTACTTTGGAAGGCTGAGATGAGAGGGTCATGGTCAGCCCAAGCAACTTAAAAAGACCCTCAGCAACTTAGTGAGATCCTGTTTCAAAATAAAAAATATAAAACGCTGAGGGCATAAGTCCAGTGTAGAATGCCCCTGGGTTCAATCACCAGTACTACACACACACACACACACACACACACACACACACACACACACAAAGCTAGTATTGCCTATATAATTCTTTGATCTCTGGTCCTCAATGGATCTTTTCTTGTTTTCTGTGTAGAGGTATATCAAGATACAATCTCTTTGGTCTCAGATTTCATGATACCAGTGAATTTTGGATATGTACTTTCTGCAATTTCTATGGTGGCATCCAGGTAGTTAGACTCCACAGTCTTTGATACAATGTCCTTTTCTTTTTCACATATCCAGACCATTGTTTTTGTAATAGGAGTGACCTTGAAGTTCCTCAAGTCAATTCTACTGTGTCTGTTATTTGTAGAACTTGAAATAGTTGTGGATTCATTCCTATTCAGTTATTAAGATGTTCCTACATTAACATGCCCATTTCATTCCCAGATTGTGCATGTAGGAAATAAATGTTTTTCACAATAGGCTAATTCATCTCTTCAAGGATAGCTGCTCTTTCTCAAGATCCTTGAATAGAAATCTTATAACTTTAAGGGAAGTATCTTGGTTTATCCTAAAGAGTTTGGACATATGTGTAGGCTCCTTTCTTGATGACCTGACCACATCAAGCAAGGAATCAGTAAAAGGAGCAATTACTTAAGTTACCTGCCCAAGAACATGCAGCTCCTATGTGCCAGATCTGGATTTCAAACCTAGGCTACTTTACCCTGAAATTTGTGATTTTTAAAGTTTACTAAACTTCACACTTATGCTTTCTTAAGTCACTTGTTATAGTTGCAGTTTTACATTTGTGTCTCATTCGTAGTGAGAACCCAGGGGAAAAAAAAATCAAATAAGTAAACAAACCTCTACATAGGTAAGTAGAGCTAGGATGCAGGTGACTGTATAGTGACAGAGGATATTTAAGATAGACAGGCATGGGCATACCAATGAAGTGAGTTGTCATATAGAGAGGATATATGAAGGTCTAAGGACATGAGCAGTCAGTAAAAGTGAGATTAGGCAAAATAGTACACCATTTGAGCTATGACTATGGAGCTTAGGGTAAAATTTTATTTTCCAGGAGGTTAGGAAAGACAAGTAAAAATTACAAGTGACTTAAAGTGGGTGAAAGCATACACTTGGACTTAATAGAAACTACCAAGGACTTAACTGTGAAAAAAAAAATTTAAGCTACTGCTAGATAAATAAAAATTTGTACTTATTTCTGAGTTTAGATGATACTATTTATATTCACCTGCCAAGAAAATATTTGTCTGAAAACCTAAGGAGCCAGGAAATTGGAGCTAGACATAAATAATTTGTTAATGTATCATCTCAGTCTGGCATTACTGATGAATTCTTAATCAAATTTAATGCTTATAGACTGGAAAGTTTTGGTGATTTGAGTTCCTGTTTAATCGTAAGCATTTGTCTCAAATATTGTTGAGCAATGTCCTAAATTATAACTTAAAATTAATTCATAATCATTTATGTTACGATAGATTAGTTCAATGGAATTTACTTCATCACATCTTAAGTACAGCTTATTTTTTTAAATGACTGCTGCTCTGAATTCTCATTCATTATTTAATTCATTTGGAATTCAAATTATTCATTAATCATTAATCATAGTAGTGATATTTTGTTAGCATCTGGGAATAAGATAATAATGAAATATGGGTGCTCTTGCAATCTTCACAAAGTGTGTGACCACAATGTGTGAGAAAGTTAGAATCATAAGATGTTGTGGTAAAGTATGAAAATCTCTGACAGAAATAAATACAATGCCATAATAACATATAACAAGAGCACATTACTCAGCTAAGCGTATTTTTAAAAAAATCCCAAAGGAACAACATTTATGCTACAATATGAAAGATAAATAGGGCTTTACCAAACAAAATAGGGAGGATGTTTATGATAGAAAGGACAATATATAAGCCAAAGCCTAGTAATGAGAACAACCCTGAGGAGTTTAGGAAGTTAAAGAATTAACTAAAAATGAAGTGTTGGTGACAAAAAAATAAGTCAAGGCAGGGAGAAGGTGAAAGATGAGGCTGTGTAGTTAAGAAAGAACAGATCAAAATATTATCGAACCCTTATCAATTATATGAAATGTTATCCAAATGATTTAGGATTATACCAAAGGTTTTTCAGTAAGTATGTGATTTTATTATGTTTTCATTTTATAAAATTTATTCAGACTTCATTGCTAAAAATAAATTAAAAGGGATAAATAAAATTTGTTTTGTACATACAGTAGAATATTTTTGTCTTTAAGAGAGGAAGGACGAAAACTAGGGATGGAAATACCATATTACCCAGCTATACCACTCTTTTGAATCCTTCCTAAAGAATTAAAGTCAGAGTACTACAGTGATACACGTATACCCCTGCTTACAGCAGCACGATTCACAATAGACAAATTATGGAGCATTATACAGGTGTCTGTCAATAGATTAAACTGATAAACAAAATGTATATAAGCACAATGGAGTTTTAGGCATCCATAAAGAACAAAATTTTGTCATTTTCAGGAAAATGAAATGAACTCGAGAATACTATGCTAAGTGAGATCAGCCAGTCTCAAAAAGTCAAGGGTCATATGCTTATTTCCATATGAGGAAGTTAGGGGGAAATTAGGCAACAAAAGGGACTTCAGATAAATGATAAGAGAGACCAGTAGAATAGTGGAAGGAGATGGGGAGAGTGATGGGGAGAGGAAGAAAGAGGATTGAGGAAAGAAATGGTTCAAATGATGGTATGTCCACGTGGGTAGATATCACTACCAATCTCGAGGGAGGGATGCAGAGGAAAATACACGAAGTGATACATCTATTAGTATCACTTTGAATCTCACTGTGATGTATAGTTACAATGCACCGATAAAAATATAAAATGAAGCCGGGCATGGCGGCGCATGCTTGTAATCCCAGCATTCGGGAGGCTGAGACCGGAGGATCCAGGTTCGCGGCCAGCCTCAGCTACCTAGTGAGGCACTCGCAACTTAGTGAGACCCGGTTTCAAAATAAAGAATAAAAAATAGGGCTGGGGGTATAGCTCGGAGGTAGAATGCCCCTGAGTTCAACCCCTCGTACCGCAAAAAATATATATATATATTTGTATATATATATATATGAAAAATGAAAAATTAAGGGGAAGAAAATCTGTCAAAATTATAACATAAATGAACATTGATGAAAATATTGTGAAAAAAAATAATATAAGCCAGGGGTTGTGGCACATGCCTGCAATTCTTGTACTTGGGAGGCTGAGACAGGAGGATCCCAGGTTTGCAACCAGCCTCAGCAGTTTAGCGAGGTCCTTCACAACTTAGTTTCAAAATAAAAAATAAATAGGGGTGGTCGTGTAATTCAGAGGAAGAATGTCCCTGGGTTCAATTCCCAGTACCACACACACACAAAAAATAAATAGTCACTGAAAGGACAAATATATAATTCTACTTATAAGAGATGGCTAAAGTACTCCAATTCTTTAAAACATAAAATAAAATGATGTTTCCAGAAGGAAAATGAGAAATCATTTAATTAGTACAAAGTTTCAGTTTTTCCAGATGAAAAAATTCTGGAGATTAGTTGTACAATGATGTGGCTGTATTTGAACACTTCAAATGATTAAGATGATAAAGTTTATGCTATATGTTTCTTATCACAACATGATTTTTTTAAGGGAGCAATACTGAGGATAGATACAAAATGGTAACACAAATTTGAGAGTCAAATAATCTTTATAAAGTAAGTAGCTTTGACCATTTTTATGATTTTCATTATAAACAGTATTTTACATAGCAATAATCTATTTTACATTTTAGTTTATATTTGTTCCAATATAAGTCATTCAGATTTTGGGTTTTGTTCCCATTTCAACTATTACTCTAGTTATGAAATCATTTTAGTTTTGTTTCTAGCTAAGTGAAGTAATTTTGTATTCCTATTTAAATTCTTGTGTGTGCATAGTCCTAGGGATTGAACCCAAGGATTTTCTACCTCCACTACACCCCAGCCCTATTTTTTATTTGGAAACAAGGTATTGGTAAGTTGCTGAGAGCCTGACAAAGTTGCTGAGACTAGCTCTGACCCTGTCATCCTCCTGTTCAGTCTCTCGAATACTGGGATTACAGACATGCACCACCACATCCTGCTCCAATATAAATTCTCATTGTTGAATTAAAACAAATAGGGTTGTAATCATTATAACCAATGAGTTATAACAAGTAATAACTTGAGGCTATGATAAAGACTTGCAGCAATCGGAAATAAAATATATTGGATTTATATTGAAAATAAGATTCAGGTTAGAAACCCGATGATATGATCCTGAGTAGTGGTAGTATACATGAAGAAAGGTAATTATATTTAATATTTTTAGGGGTATTCATATGTCCTACCTTGCTCTAGAAAAACAAAAGATGAAGAATTCATTTCAGGAAGAATAATTTCATTTCTGATATGTTGAGTTTAAAATTTCCATCAGATGTCCATATAATAGCAAAATTTTATCTTGAATTTCAAGATAAAAGTTTTATACAGAAAAATAGATTTTGTGCTCACCAAGGTTCAACAGTTACTTACAGTCTTTCTGAAATGGTCTTTTTATTCCAATAAAAGTGCTTACAAGGCAAGAATCTCCTATGAAGGATTATATTATATTAAAGTTAGGAGAAAGCACATGTAATTTGGAAATGCCCCGTGATAGATTTGACATAAACTCTCTTCTGCCCACTGGAATTTACATCCTTCTACTTCCATTTATAACAATTGATTTACAATAATTGAAGTTATGCCTGTAGATGAGATTGTTTAGCAACATTTTGTTTGAAAAGAGCAGAAGAAAGAACCTTGAAGCACACAACAATATAAAAAAATCTAAAAAGTTTTTCTATTTTGAATAGAATTCCAAAATCCAAATCCTATTTTCTATCTTTTCTTTATATGAATTTGTTTTTCAATTGTGGTTAGGTAGACATATAAAAAAAAATGAGAGAAGAAAGACTAACAGCAAATTAGAGGAGACCAAATTTTATAAACCAGAATTTTATTTTTTGTTTGTTTCTGTTTATCTTGTTAGTATTCTTTCTTCTGTCTTTTAGAACAATGGGATTAAAACAAGGTTAGAATTATACTTCCTCCAAAATAAACTGAAATGCCCCAACAATGTTGTAGGGTCACCATTAAACAAAAATTCCACTGGCTAACTTAAACAAGTGAAAAATAATTTATTCAATACTATTGAAACAGGAAGGGAGAAATTGGACTCAACTCTGCTGGACCAAAAGTCTGGAGAATAAACACTGGAGAAAGCTAGCCCCAAGGTACTAAAGGTCATGAGAGGAGAGGTTCATCAGTGTAATTAGACCATCCTGTTTGCTAACTAGCAGTTATTGAAGTTAAGATTCATAACCTCCAGCACAGACTAGGAGACAGGGTCACTATCTTTCAACATGATTGCATTTCAAGGGAATGGATCACAGGTGCTTGAGAATGACATTTATAGGCTGGAAAATTTATCTCTTAAAGGGGCAGGGGAAAAATTTACATTGTCAATTTCTCTAAAAAAATGGAGGTTCAAGAACTATAGTCAAGAAGAAACTGATCTAAAATTTAGAAAATCTACAGGAAATGTTAAAGCCATATTTCTCAGTGTCCCATAACATACAGATGTTCCTTGACTTTCAATGGGATAATGGATGGATAAACTCATTGTAAACAGAGAATATCACAAGTTAAAAATGCATTTTATATACCTAACCTCCTGAACATCATGACTTAACTTTTCCTACCTTAAATAAAGCTCAGAGCAGTTAACAATAGCCTATAGTTGGGCAAAATCATAAAAACCAATTTTAAAATGAAGTATTTAATATTTCATATAATTTTTAAAATATTATATTAAAAGGAAAATAATCATTGTATTGTATAATTTCATGATCATAAAGTTAAAAAATAATCAGGTCAAACTTTTCAAAGTTGATGACTGTCTTTATTTTAAATATTCAAGAAATTAAAAGTAACATCTCTCAGTTACTACATTGACTATTATTATGATGTTGTTTGAATTGAATTACTTTTGACCAAGGGTATGACATGGAAAAATTTCTAAGACTTTAATAGCTTCATGACATCAGCTTTTGGGAATTACAGCATTAGAACAAATGATAAAAGGATATATATATATATATATATATATATATATATATATATGAAATATAATTATAAAATAACTCTGAAGAGTTGCATGAGGAGATGCACCATATTGCTTTAGTGATGATGTGTTATGTTCTATCTTGATATAAGACAGTCAATGTCAGAAATTTGACCAACAGTCTACCAAAGTGATTTAGGGAAATCTTTTATGCCATCACATAGTCTGAGAGCCATTCCATTCTCTTGCTCTCTATTTGTTTTTTCCATGATAGACTTTTTTTTTCAGTACTTGGGATTGAACTCAGGGGCATTCTACCTCCGGGCTATACCCCAGCCCTATTTTTTATTCTTTATTTTTAAACAGCATCTCACTAAGTTGCGGAGTACCTCACTAAGTAGCTGAGGCTGGCCGTGAACCCGGATCCGCTGGTCTCAGCCTCCCAAATGCATGATAGACTTTTGAATTTAAGGATATGGATAGTTTTGCTTGAATAACCTCCCTGCCATAAAAGTATCCTTAGCTTCACAACATTTTTAGAAATAACAGTGATAAATAAACAGTCCTTGACTTAAATAGGTTGACTCACAGCTTTGCAGACTTTACAATGGTGAGAAAGCAGTATTCATTGAGGGGAAACCATACTTTGAGTTTTTAATTTTCTCCTTTGTCTGGGCTAACAATAATTAGTAGATGGGCTGCTAGGCAGAGGCAGTGAGCTGCAGCTCCCACTCTATCAAGCAGTCATGAGGCTAAACATCTGATAGCTACAGTATACTATGTTCTCAGCACAATTGGGAGATAGGCATTCAATAAGTTATATGAGGTGTCAACACTTTATTATAAAATAGGCTTTGTGTTAGATTATTTTGCCAAACTAGTTTAATATAAGTGTTCTGAGCTCTTTTAAAAGGTAGGTTAAGCTATGGTCAGTAAATTAGATACATTAAGTACATTTTTGATATAGTATTATCAACTTCTAATGGGTTTATTAAGACATAACCCATTGTAAGATGAGTGTCATCTGTACTAATATAAATAGCATTCTAGTTTCTGTTTACTACAATAACCCACAAATGATATTTATATAGCACTCAACTACTAGAGGTAAGATAAGTATAAAATATCTATTTAGAGAAATTCCAATAACTGAAAAATTTCTGCAAACTCTTTAGCATAAAGGATCAGCAAAGAATGCAGACAATCCAAAATTCAGAGAAAAAATGAAAAACAAACAAACAAAAGAGTACAATGTGGCACTAAGTAATCAATGGAATAAATAAAGTTGAGTAAGAATTGCAAGAGAAACATTCCTATCATTTTTAATAAATGGATAGTTATTGTGGTAAGAAGATATTAATGAAATATTAATTATAAAGATAAAAATTGTCACTGATGAGAAACAATGTGAAAACAGAAAATAATGAGAGAAAAGTATAAATAATCCTTTCCAGAAGTTTGACTTCTAAGGTAATTAATTAACTAGAACTTTACATGGAAGGCTGTTGGGTATGATGTGGAAACAATTAAATGTTGACTGGAAGAAATCAAGAGAAAGGAAAAAAAACCTGAAATATAGTTAGATATGTAGATATATGCAGAATATACTAGATAATACATGGATTAATTTTAATAGCAAAAAATTGAAAAATTCTACATTTAATAGATTTCTATACACTTGATTGTTGTACTCATGTAGGGAAGAAGTGGAATTTTGAGATTTGATGAAAACTGAGAAACTTAAACATACTGGAGAGACTGGAAAAAGACACTGGTTCAAAAAAAAAATGCAGGACTGAAAGAATTGAGATTACAGACAAAAGATTTAACAGCAGTCTTCCTAGCTATCTTCTTCTTTCCAGCTGGGTTCAGCAATTGTCTTACTTACGGAAATGTCACAAATTACCCCAATACTTAGCAACTTGAAATAATAAACTAATATATCTGAAAGCAGCCTAGTTTCATGGTTCTTAAGCAGGTTCTGTCATGATTTGCAGTCAAGGTACAGTTTCTGAAGACTTGACAAGGACTGGAGGATCACTTCTGCTCTCAGTCACAAGGCTGTTGCAGGAGACTTCCCAAGACCTCCACAGAAGGATGGCTTCCTCCACGGCAGGTGATTTGAGAGAAGGAGAGACAGAGGCAGAAATTGAGAGGATGGGGCTTTTAGTACTTGTATGACCTAATCTTTGAAGTTATACAAGCATCACTTTATGACATTCTTTTTCACCCAGAGAAATCCTGGTACAATGTGGAAGGAAACTAGATATCAAGAGTCATGAACCACTAAAGCCAACTTGAGACTGGCTATCACACAGTAACCTAGAGATAGGAAAAGAAAAGGCAATCATATCCGTACAGGTGAGTGGTTTTGCCACATGAATAGAATGAAAGGATATTTTTAAAGTGAGTTGAGAATATTAGAAAATTGAATAAAACATTGCTATGTGAAATTTGAGGTAAAATTAAATAAATAAAAAAATTTAGGTAAATAAAAGTTGGATAATAATAAAGTCAAAATAATGGATCTTGTTAACTAAAAGATAGGAGTTTTTTTTTTTAATTTACTTTCATTGTTGCATTGTAACCATATATTATATGATGTCATATGAGATCAAGTGTGATACAAATATAAATGTGCATAGCACCCAGGGAATTTCTCTCTGGATTCCAAATTTATGATTTCAAATTCTAGCATGAGGAAGAGAGGACATTTAGAGCTGAAATGATGTGGTTAGTGATATTTTGAGATGATTAGAGAAAGAACTGGTAAATCAGAATGGCAATTTCAGCAAATGTTGCATGTATGTATGTCACTATCACCATGATATGAGACTATAATGCACCAATAAAAGTTAAAAAATTCTAATGTCTTTATTGTATTAGAAGTGACAAAAAATTCAAAATAAAGATGGAGAGAAGATGTTTTCAGTCAGGGCAATTAGTCTCAAAATCACAACACTTAACTACTCTTTACTCATGAGTAAATGGAACAATATCCAAAGAGAGGAATTATAGGTCACAATTTTGTTGTTCACTGGATGTAAGACTTGAAAAGACTTCACAGAAAGCAATTCCCTCATTAACAAGCCGTTTTTATAATAAAGACAAAAATGATGAGCCTGGGATTTAGGATAAATTATTATTCATAGAACAGGGTTTTCTGAGATCATGTTCTATTGGATTAGAACAAAGTAGGAGAAAGGATAGAAGAGTGGATCAAGACAGAGTACAGCGATGATTTAAAGGAACCACAATGCCCAAGGTGTAAGATGCAAAGCTGTAAGATAAAGTGAAATGAAATTTAACAAGAAAATTAATCCTGGTGTCCCATCAGTCCCATAGTGAGACTGAGTGTAGGATGTGTAGGCTATGAAACTCTCTGAGATTCAGGATTCAGAGATAACCTGAATGGAGTATTTCTCTAAAGAAGTTCAACTTGGTGGTGAAGGCAAATGCCCTCCTATTATAGTTTTATATGAAGACATACAGTGTTTGTTGTGAAGTAACCAGGATTTCTTTAACAGTGCTTAAGCCTTTGCTATGTCATGGTACTCTTTGAAATGGATGTGAAGCATAGTTGAAAAACATATGGAACAAGTGATTGTGGTTGGGATGGGAATTTCTATAATATAGTGGTAGTAAAGATGGATAATTCAATTAGGAAAGGTCGAGATTTATTGATTCTACTATATGCAGGTTTTAAACAATTTACATTTTTCAAAGCCACTGACTTCCATTGAATTTCTCTTTTTATTATTTGCCATATGATTAAACTTTTGACAGTGATGATAGTAGGGGTAATTTAAAACAAAGAATTTACTAATTTTATGTCTATCTTAAAGGATAATTCTAGTACTCTATCTAGTAAAGTGTATGTTATTTTGACATGTTTGGAAACTAATTCTTTAAAGCTGAAAATATGTCTAACTCATATTTATGTTTTCAATGTCTGGTATAACATCTAGCCCACCGTAGCCCTAAGCTATCATGCTTGGAAAATATTTTTATTATAAAATTTAGAAAATGAAAAATCCTAATTGAACCTTCTGCAGAGTTACAACAGTCACTTTAGAAACTATAGAAAGAAAAAGAAATGTTTCTCCGTAGACTTTGCTGACTCGGTATTCATCTGTTGTATGTATATTTTTCTGTGTATGTATTTTTCTATCAATTTAGTTTCATTGTGCTTTGAAGATTTGATTTTACCAAAAGCACCTGAGAGCTGTTTCCATTAATTAGGAAAAAGCTACCTGAGTCTGGATTCTCAGTTTCAATATCACCTTATTTATTTAGAGATAGATATAAAACATATCTGAAGATCTTACTAGTATCATTTTGCTATTATCTGCAATTACTTACATTAGTAAAATAATCAAGTTCCTGGGAAACTTGTATCCAATGTTGGCAATTCCCTGAGCTTATCTCTCTTCTATTAATTCTCTTCATTTCATGAAATTTTCTAGTGTTTCAAACATAAAGGAGATGTAAATTAAATGAAAGTGGTCTTTAGATTGTTAGGGGACTTGTATTTTTCATTGCTTAATAGTCACAAAAACAAACACAAACTTATGAAATACTCTTAACAAGCTTTTCTTTTTTGAGGACTCAGTAGTTTTATCCTTCACACAACCCTGAATCCCCTTCGAATTTCAATAGGAAAATAAAACCTACAAAATGAAAACGAAAATCAATCTTCTTTTATTTAGGAACAAATTAAATTCCCCTTCTAAAGTAATGATTTTTACCTTAAAGCAGTGATAACTATCTTGTTGCTCTGTCAAGGTTTCTCACCTCCTTATCTTACAACAGTTAACCTTAATAATCCCCTCACTTTCAAACTCTTCCTGACTTATGGCTCTTTAAGCACTTCTGCTAAGCTTGATCGTTTACTTACACTTGGCCTCTAATGGAGTCAGTGTCACTTTGAGGATTGTAAATGGATTCTGCTGAAATCAAGTTCTTCAGACACTCTGGAACTAATGTGGTTTTTTTTTTTTCCCCTTTCTAGTAATTGATAGGTGTGTTAAATGGAGTCTCATCATGTTTTGTAGCTTCCTCTAATCAAAATGAAAGGATACCAAATTCTAATTATCTTTTTCATTGGTCTTCCAACACATAGTGAACATGTTCATAAATATAGAAATGAAAGAAAATGATCCCATAATGAGAAAGTTTTTTAAAAGAGTATGTGTTTCAGTGAGAAAATTACACTTTCAGAACCTCAAGGGAAGTTCTGTGCTTAGTAATTTTTTTCTGTATAGATAGGTCAATCATTATTCTAATCTTCTGTAATACTTCTAGCCATTGAAGAGTAATAGTACTACTTGAAAGCATGATGTTATTATAGAATATATAGTATTTTATAGAGAGAAACTTCATAATTGTCACAAAAAATTAAAAAATAAATTTTCCATATTAATTTTAAACTTTGCTGCAACTATCACTGATTTTAAGTATCTGTTTATAAGTGTATTTATGTTTATAACATATATATGTAAATATACATACACAAATGACTCTTAATCATCTTGCTTTTAAAAGAAGGTATCTTCCTTTTATTTCTAAGAAAGTCTCTGAGCAAATTAGATTGAAGGAAATGTTATAACTCTTAGTAATAAAATAAGAGTTTGGGGGATTTTTGCTCATTCTGTTTTATCTGAAATTTAGCTATATATTGATTAAAGCCACCTCAGATCTTACCATATAAAAATCAACAGGGATAGCACCTACAATCCAGTGCCAAAAAAAAGAATACAATACATGTGTTTATGCATATGTATGTATGCATGTTAAACACTACTATATATTTTAATTAGTATTACTTTATAATAATTTTATGAGCCAAGCAGTACTAGACAGTTGTCAGTTATATCAAGGAGGAAATAAACTATCAGAAAAGCCAAATAATTTTCTTTGTGCCACCATGTTTAATAAATGGTCAAGCAGGACTCAGATGTCTTGCATGTTATATTTGTAAATATTGCAAAAATAAGGAAAAGTAAATACAAAGAGAAACACAAATAATAGACAGAGAGAGAAAATAAACAAGTTTTTTTTCCATCAAGCACAAGAAGATGGTCACCTTGCTTTCAAATAGCGAATTGGTGAGAGAGAGAGAGAGAGAAAATACAGCTTCCATTAACTTTAAATCTTTCTTTTGATATCAAGATATACTTATATCAGTGCATAGATGCCTTTTTAATTTTTGGTATAATACAATTTTTTTAGTACTGATTATTACCATAGATTTGTGAAATGTTGTAATGAAAGAACTTGAAATTGTTGTCCTGGAAATTGAAGGTGGCAGATGAGAGAGAAATGGGAAATGACATGTGCCATTCCCTCACTTGCATGTGTGCTTATGTAGGTGCTAAAAAGGAACCAACCTGCCCAGTCTGATTCCAGTCTATAAGTATGGATGACATCTGTTTTGATAGTACTAAAATAATTTTGAGGCCCTAAAATAGACTCTAATTCCAGGCTAAGAAATTAAAGGAAACGTGAAATGTATATGAGAATTTGTTTCACATGGAGGCAAACCATGAAAGCATAAAAATAAAAAATGAAAGGTTACTAAAAACTCTTTTCTCCATTTGCTTTCTGTAACAATACACACAAGATGGATTATAGGACAATGCCATACTTTACAGCAGAGGTGAGAGTAAAGATGTAAGATGTACTTATAATGAATAGAAAGAAACCAAATATTTTGTTTTATGTTCTATTGTGTTGTCTAGTATAGAGAATAATTGTTGTTGAAGTAAGGTTCATATGTCTCTCTTTGAGACAGGTTAATCTATCATGATTTTTGTATCTACTTTTTGATAACATAGCAAATAGGTCAACTACTCTTAACCTTTTAACTCTGAATGAAAAGAAGATTGACTGTTGTCTCATTTATCTATCTACAAGAATGGAAAGAAGAATCTGTCATTAAAAATTAGCAATAATTTACCTCAAGGCTAACAATAAAAATTCTTCCAGATATAGAATTATATTAATATGTTAACAAACATATTTTTTGAATTATTTAGCAAAAAGGAAGTGGCGAAGTTGTAATATATCATTGAAGTCACTGTAATTAATTCTAACTTTATTCAACAACTATGTTGAAGTTCATTAGATATGATGAAAATAAAACTTTGAGAAATTTTTGTGTAATTCCTCAGTAAACATACTAGTGTTTCAATAGTATTACTAATACAAAAGATGTTTTCTCCAATGATCACTGAAATGAAGTGGTATTTTCTGAATTATGTTATGGTATAACGTAATGTTTAAGAGAGCAAGTACTAAATTCAAATATCCTGGTTTAATCATAGAACCATGATTTATTTACTGAGAGCCTTTGCATAATTTATTTAATCTCCCTATTTTTAGGTTTCCTCAATTTTTATTCAAATACACTAGTGAGTATCTACCTCATACAGATTTTGTTAGAAATGTAATTCTAAATATATATAAATGTTTTAAAACAAAGCACGTGTTCAAGAAGTTTCTAATAGCAACATCATAATTCTACAGACTTGAGGTATGTTGCCTACATTGATACATACTTCATACGATAAATATTTGTAGACATTCAATTAAATATTGTATGTGTTTCTGCATATCTAACTGGACACCACTAATAACCATGATTTTACATATTTAATTATATAAGAGAGAGATTAAGTGGAATATCTCTAAATCTATCTTTACTTGTGGAGAGGAGATAAAAAGAATGGGAATCATACATTTTGTGGCTATGATCAATTTATACTGAAATTATAAACTGCTATTTAATTATTACATTTCATTATTAAAACACATATAAGATACCCAACATGAGCTTAGAACTTGAGCATAGTCAGTTATGGCCTTTTTCACTGTTATAGATTAGATCTTGTGTGCACCCAAAAACCTATGGGGATCTCTTTCTGCATCTTGTCAGTGATATCTGGATCCACAGTGGTGCTGGCATTCAGCAACCACATTGGTGTGCAGGTACTTGCAAATGTCCACATCACACTTTATGATGAAGTTGAAGGTAGTCTCACAGATGCTGCAGGAGACTATACCCAGGAAGAAGGGCCTGAAGAATGCCTATGGACATTGGAACTGAACCACTGGTACATGATGGTAATCACCTGGCCATCAGGCAGCTCGCAGCTCTTCTTCCAGGGAGGAGAATGACCCAGTGGTTATCATCCACTTACTCAAAGTACAGCTTTTCCTTGAGGCATGAATAATCTCCCATCCTATCATGATGCTGAAACTAAATATACTCCTGGTAAGGATCCAGGTGGTGTGTCAGGTCTCATCCAGCATGGCATGGGAAGGACATTGCCCTTGCAAATGAACACTGTGTGAATGACTCCACTGTCAGAATCCATGGCAATGCCAGTGGGGAGTCCAAAGGCATATAGGGACAGGATGGCTTGGAGGACCATGTAGATGGCCCTGATATTGAAGGTCTCAAATGTGATCTATGTCATTTCTCCCTACTGGCCTTAGAGTCCAAGTGGGTCTCAGTCAGCAGCATTAGGTGCTCCTTGGAGGTCAGGCTCAGCTTGTTGTAGAAGGTGTGGTGCCCTATTTTCTCCATACCATCATACTTGGTAATGGATGATATCCTCTTCCATGAAGTTCTTCAGGGCCAGGATGCTGTACTTCCTATGGGTCTCATCACTCAAATAGGAGTCCTTCTAGTCCATAGCCTACATCATACTCTGGTTCCAGGTTGCTTAACAAAAGAGAGGATTATGGCCTAGGGGGTGACATCCCCAGAAAAGCCAGCATTGCCTGTGCTGGAGCCATTGCCAGTAATGAGTGTGGCAATTTCTTCCTCTGTTGCAGTGGGTGGAGGACCGTGCAGTTTGCTATAAAGTGTGCAGCATGTAGCACTGGCCAGAGGAAGCAGTGAGGCCATTATTATTATTAACTTCATTAAATGTATCACTACCTGTGTGCAAAAAGACCATACATAAAAGACGTCTTTGTCTCTTTCATTTCCCTTATTCTCTCACTAATTAATTAGTAATTCTTGGAAGTCAATCAACTATAATAAAACCACAATTTTCTAAACTGACTTCTGATCCTAATTTCTTCTTCAATTGCCATTTTTTATCATTTTCTATCATCTTTAGTTCAAGATACTTGTAATGGATCTCTGTAAATTCTGTGTCTCTCTTCTGCATGGCAAAAACATATGTTTGTGTAACACAGATCTATTGTCATTCTACTACTTTAAAGTCTTTGAATGATTTTTATGGTTCTTCAGTAACTGGGGCCAAAAAAGTTTTAGTCTTGTCTTATTACTACATAAACTAGATTGTTCCCATAGATTTCTCCTCTATATTTCATACATATACATCATACATCCTCTATATTTGTTCATAGAAATTTCCCTTTCTTTTTTTTTAAATGTAAATCCAGCTCAAACATCATGTCTTCTGTAAAATCGCACTCCTAATCTGAGGGCTCAGAGCAAGTGTGATCTTTGATTACTTCTAAGGAACACCTGATCGATGAGAGTGTAGATCTAGACACCTATGTTCTCATCCCTGGAAAACATTTAGATAGTTTTCTTCTTTCTTCTGTAAAAATACCACATGTTTTCAGGTGGCAAAATGACAAAGACTATATAAAGTTTTTTTTTATTTCTTTTTATTTTTATTTTATTTTATTATTTTTTTTTTTTTTGTGGTACTGGGGATTGAACACAGGGGCATTCTACCTCCGAGCTACACCCCCAGCCCTATTTTTTATTCTTTATTTTGAAACCGGGTCTCACTAAGTTGCAGAGGGCCTCACTAGATAGCTGAGGTTGGCCACGAACCCGGATCCTCCGGTCTCAGCCTCCCAAATGCTGGGATTACAAGTGTGCGCCACCACACCCGGCTCTTTTTTTATTATTTTAAATGAATGACCTGCAATTTTAAAATATGTGATTTATTATATTGTATCCTATTGTTTCTTAACCTCCTTATACCATAGACAAGGAGCAAATAAAGCATATTATTTTGTTTTTCTCTATATTTGCCAGATTTTTTTTCCATTTGCAAGAGGGTTTGGCTAGGTTTCTGAGAGTCTTGCTAAGTTGCTGAGGCTGGCTTTGAACCTACAATCATCTTGTCTCAGCCTTCCAACACTAGGATTACAGGTGTATGCCATGATGCCAGCTTCAACAATTTTTTTTTTTTATAACATTAGCATCCCGGTGATTTCAGATGTACATCAGTGGCAATTGTGACCATGAGTTAGATAAATGAGTAAACCGATCAAGTGAATCCATTCAACTTTAGCAGAGTAACTCCTATGCCTCTCACTTCCATGAAAGAGGGGAGGATGCATCAAAGATGAGTGAGTTTCTCTTCAGGGCTTCAGCTGTTTTGACAGTTCAGGTATATAGTCAAAGTAACCATAACTGTATATAAGACTGTCTCCTTATGTTCCAGGAACCTTGAGACCACCAACATATCCACATAATTCATCTTCTTCCTTTTAAAAGAATATGTCACAAATGCAGTCTTACATTTTTCTCTCTATGATGGTAATATATATTATGCACTGGACAAGTTCATATTCTTCAATAATTTCCTAATTTCTGGATACACTAATTTCACCAGTAGAAGTGAAAGTGAGAAAGGAAACATTGGTGCTGTGTGTTATGTCAAGAGACCCTCAGGATGACTTTCATCATTTTCAGAAATTGTGAAGTTTTTCTACCTCAAGGACACTGAAAGAAATCAAGACTGATAATTGGAAAATATACCTGGAGAATTAGGGAAATATCAAAGAAGATATTTCTAAGAGAAATCGTTCTACTAATTTGACAGGAGCTCAAAATCTTAAGATAAAGGTGGTTTTGTATATTCCCTTCAGTGATTATAATTCATCATACTAGAAAAAAGTTTCTCAATATAAGACTTTAGGCTATATGGAGGGCTTCAGTAGAACATGTTCATATGTGACAGTGGCTTTTACCTGTCTGTGCTGATTTGTTTTGTTCTATTTTTTCATTAATTAGTTCAAAAGTTATTTCACATCTAAAATGGTCTGATACTCTCTATCCCTGATTCTGTAAACTTATCAATAGTCAATGTTATATTGAACAAATCAACTTAGATTTAATAACTTAAAAGATGTATTTAGAATAGCCCTAAGCAGGCAGGCCAACCTTGTGCCAGGATAGATTTTCTCCCAGGAAAAAATTAAAATTTGTTATACTATACATTTTACATTGCACAACATGATAGTAGAAAGATAGATTTCTATAGCAATCAATAAAATAGAATCCCACCCATTTGAAAATCCTCAATTCTAAAAACAAATTTTAATTTATCCTCATTTAAATGATGATGGGAGAAGTATTTACAAAAATATGCCAATATAATTCAGTTGGTACTTCAAAATCTGGATTTTTAAAATCTAAACTATATGGTCTAAAGTCAAGTATAAAGCTGGCCGTGGTGGCGCACGTTTGTAATCCCAGCATTCGGGAGGCTGAGACCAGAGGATCCGGGTTCGCGGCCAGCCTCAGTTACCTAGTGAGGCACTCCGCAACTTAATGAGACCCGGTTTCGAAATAAAGAGTAAAGCCGGGCGTGGTGGCGCACGCTTGTAATCCCAGCATTCGGGAGGCTGAGACCGGAGGATCCGGGTTCGCGGCCAGCCTCAGCTACCTAGTGAGGCCCTCCGCAACTTAGTGAGACTCGGTTTCAAAATAAAGAATAAAAAATAGGGCTGGGGGTATAGCTCGGAGGTAGAATGCCCCTGAGATCAATCCCCAGTACC
>PVLC010007920.1:27513-61084 GCA_004027655.1 Graphiurus murinus | reverse complement strand
TCAGTCACAAAGGGTTAAGAAGCATATGTTCTCCCTAATATGTGGATGCTAGGGAGAAGATGGGGCATAGGAGGGTCTCCAGATGAAAAAGAGAGATCCTCGATAAGCAAAGAAGTTGATTTAATTATAGTGGATGCATGGGGCAGAGGGACACCCTAAAGCACATGATGTACCTACACAATCATATCAAGGTCACTCACTGAATGAACCTTAGGGGAAGGGAGGGGGAGGGAATGGGGAGGGAATCGGGGAAGGGGTCAAATGAGAATTGTGTGCAAATATGTTGTTAACAATTTGTACTTAACAAAGATGTATGCTATATTGCACGAATTACTACAATAAAAATTTTAAAAAAAATGTGATCTTGAGTGGTATTCTCTAACTTTAAAATGTGACACAATCATTTTATATTGTTCTTGATATTGTTTAGAGTATAGATTCACTGTAGTAGTAAAAAAATCTAGACATACAACATGTTCTGAAATTGAAAAAATAAGAAAACATATAAAAAGCCTGAAAGATACCACCAATACTCAGGAAGTGAATCATACTTTTTCTGGATTTGCAAAGCATAAAATAATATCACAGATATGATCTAATTTATAAGTATAGCATTGTTGTAATAAATACAAGTTATCATCAAGTTTTGTATTTTGTAGTGTAATCCACAAAACAATAAAATATTAAAATGAATACTGAAGGAAAAAATGCCTACTGTCAGCACAAAGTTGAAATTAATTTATGCAGTATATTTAAAAATAAAGAACAAGAAGCAAATATACTATCTTTCCATACACACTTATATTTAATACTTGATCTTAACATATAATAACCTATTAGTGATATTTATAATGGCTTTGTGTGTGTGTGTGTGCATATGCATGTGTGTGTTTATATTACTGAGTATTAAATCCAGAGGCATCTACCTCTGAGCCACACCCTCAGTCCTATTTTATTTGTTATTTTGAAACAGGACCTCCCTAAGTAACTGTACACTGGGCCTATAACCTGATATTCTTGTGTCTCAACCTCCTTTCTTGGGATTACAGGTATGTGCCACCACATCCAGCTTGATCTACTGTTATTATTTTTTTTTGAGGGGGGCAAGGATCCTTCTTTATATATGATGTTTAAGGTTCACATGTATAACAAATTCAAAATATACATATATTCATTACATATTTTAAAAATATTTAAATATTCTAAACTTCTAGCAAATAGAGACCTACAGAAATTTTAATCTTGATGATTCTTACATCATATTAGCTCCTGATGATAGTGACAAAATGGATAGTTTACATGTTATGTGCAATGATTAGCTCACAAGGTGAAACTCTTATATGGAGTGGATTAGAAGTGCCTATGGGAAACAGTGAAATAGTAATGTATGTGTTTCCCCCGCAATTTATAGAGAACTACAAATTATCTGCTATACTATGCATATGTATTTTAACATTCCTCAAAACATATTCTCCATTGCATGCAGAGTTCCTCAAGGTGGCTACTGTTATTGTCTAACTTTTTTCTAGGTTTGGCAAGTGGAGAGCAGCAGATATGCATTGGAGGGAACAGGAGTCAAGAGATGTGGATAGCAGTACCTTTGACTTGTTCTCTATGAGACCAACACAGTATGGGTGCTTCTTAGATCCAAGAACACAGCTTATGTGAATGATTTCATGGATATCATCAGTGTATTCCAAACATAGCACCAGTTCTAGGGACAGGGATATTAATGAAGTTCTTCTTTTGCTATCCCCAGGCTATTGCACTGTCCTTTGTAGTTTTTCAGTACCTTAACTCTGTTGTAAAATTTTATTTTATTAAACATTTTTTTGTACCACAAAATTTCTATGAGACATCTGTTTCTCATAGGGCCCCTGGCTGATACCCAAACTGTCATTGAAAACAATTGAACTTTGGAATCACTTTAATTTTCTTTAGCAAGACTTTTGAAGGCTACCTTCATCTGGTTCATAACTTACATTCTAACTTATATAATATTATCACTAGTTCAATATTATCTGTCAATGTAAATTTCATACAGTAAATATTCACTCTCCTCCCCTTTCATACATTAATCTTTATAAAATTATATGAGGTTAATATATTACTAACTATATTATTTTAATGGCCTACAAATCAGCCTATATATTATTACTGCTCAATTTCTCAATTAAGCATTACAGGAAAAATAGAACAGCATGCTTTATCTACCAAGCATGTAGGTAGAACAGTCCTAATCCCTTAGTATTTGGGCTCTCCTCACCTTAGTCATAGTTTCTATTGGAAAAAGAGTAGCCTGTGTTATCTGGCATCTCGTGTCAAGGAAAAGCAGGAGACAACTAGGTTCTGACCTACTAAGATAACTTACCATGAGCTGCAACAGTCCTGGCCACTCCAGCTGTCAGTCAATTGGAAATAGGGGTACTGTGCAGTGAGAAGGTCCTCAATAATGCTCAATAATAAACAAGTAGAAAGGTTGATATATGCAAGGACCAATGCCATAAAATATGCAATTTTACCTTTATAATCTAAGAATAATAAATTGTCCAGAAGGACTTAAAGGAAGATACAAAATGCCTTTATTTACAAGGACCTATTTACTTTTAAGATTAAAATGCTACTTAAAATATACTGTGTTACTTTCACTAGGAAGAGACTGTATTAACTTTACTTCTCAGTACTATCAATGTGAATGAGCTCAATAGGAAACAAACTTAATTATAAATTGAATGAGATACAATTATGTATATTTTCTCATTTTTCTTTAGATACCTCTTCTTCGATCTGTATGTATCCTACTACTCTATAGCCATCTGTTTAAGTTGTTTCCACCATTTATTAACTACCAGTACTATCAAGATGGCCATTCTCCCTAAATTCCTTCACCCAATAGATACACAAGTTTATCAAACAATTTATATGAGATTACACAAACTTTTTTACATTGACATACTGACACGTTCAGACACTCTTTCCTCCTAAAATAATCATAGGTCCAGAAAGAGTGTTCTAAATGTCAGAATAAACCTAGCATAATTTTTCATATTGTTAATGAGAATGTTAAACCTCAGGTAAAAAGAGAGTAAGTTTGTGGCATTTTGCCTGTGGATATTTGTATATCTCCCTTCTATCAAGTGTGTTCACCTTGTAGTTCTATGAGAGAAGAACAAGGTTAATAAAAGAAAGAAAAAAAAATAGTGACTTCCCCTCCATTGTCAGAAGGGCACCATTTAGATTGAATCGACTAATCTGACAAATTTGGGAAGTCTGGTGGCTTTGTAATTCTCAGGATGCAGGACTGTGTGTGGGAAACAGTAGACTCTAAGGCTGGCTGGGCATTTATGATGGAACTTTGTGAGGCCAGACAGCAACAGAGGGACTGGTACTCAGAGAAATCAAACCATCTATATTTTCCTGGCTGATGGAGATTTCATGCTTAGTCAGTGCATATTCAAAAGAGATCAGCAAAAAAATAAAATTTGGGATAAGCTTGAAAGTAGACTGGAATTTAAATGTGCTGCCCAGTTCACACCCAGCTTTATCAGAAAAGAATGGAAGTCTTGCTAGCTCAAGGACTATGAGCACAACCTGTGACCAATCTTTGCCTGAGTACATAGCTATAGAATGCAGAGGTAAACTTTGGGCATCCAAGTATAAATATGATAAAAATAAAACCAAACAAACACAACAATAGTACAGCACAAGGAAGGCGCACTTTACAATTTTAATCCAGGCAAGGTACTGAGGAAACAGCAAAACAAAAAATGGAAGGTTTTATCTATTTGTTGTTGCTGTTTTATTCTTCCTCATGGATGAAACTGAAAATATTATGCTAAGTGAGATTAGCTAGTCACAGAAAGTCCAGGATTCTATGTATTTACTCAAATGTGGGAGCCAGAGAGAAACTGGGAAACAAAGAGGACTTCAGAGATAAATGAGGGAAGACGCCGGTAGAATAGTGAAACGGGATTTAGAGAGGGAGTTGAGAGATATAAGACAAGAGCTGATGATGGAAACAGTTCAAATAATCCTGTGTTCACTTATGAAGATAACTTTATCAATGCTAATATTATGATAGAGGAGAGGGAATAAAAGAGTTGGAATCTAGAGGGACGCATGCAGTGAATGTCGTGTGCATGTATGCTTCTACCACTCAACTTCACTAGAATCCTTAATTAGAATGCACCAATAAAATTTTTAAAAATAGAAGGCTCAATGCAAAATATCAGAATGCAATTGCTACATTCAATGTATTTATAATGTCTGTAATATTAATAAAAATGTAAGACATAGGAACAAGCAAGAAATGTCACCAATTCTAAGGAAATAATCAATAGAAGGGATTTATGAGTGTCCTCAAAAGTTTTATTAGAAAAGAAATTTGTAGCAGCTATTATAAAAATGTCCAAAGAATTCAGGAACATATTTTTAAAAAGGAGAGCACAATAATGATAACTCAGCGAGCATAAACTCTAAATAAAGAATAAAAATTATACAAAGGAAATTCCGGAGATAAACAATATAATAATTAAAATAAAAATTTCCCTGAAAGTTCTTAAAATAAGCATGTAATGGCAAAAATATAATTGAGGAACTCGAAATCATATTAACAAAAATTATAAAGCTAGTCAATTATTCAGAGACAATAGAGATATCAAATATGTCATCATATAGGTTGTTTGGAGTCCAGGAAAGAGGGGAGAGAACAAAAATGAAAAAATACTACAGATATTTTTCTAAAATTGAGAGAAGAACTATTCTACATATTCAATAAATCCAATGTGTACTAAACATAAAGAAATTTATCCCTAGACATACCACAGTCAAAATGCTGAAAGACAAAGAGAATAGGGATATCAATATAATAAATATGGACTTTTCATCTAAAAGTAATAAAAATAAAGCAGTGCAATAATAAAGAAAAAAGTACTCAGAGAAATGTACATCAGCCAGGAAACCTATATATAGGAATACTGTCATTCCAAAATAAATCTAAAATAAAGACATTGGTAAACAGAGAAAGAAACAATATATTGCCTGTGGGAATTGTAACACACATGAAAAATCATTTTTAGGTTAAAAGAAAGTACATATCATATGGTGACTTGAATCTGCAGTTAGAAAGAGTAATGAAAACACTAACAAATGTAAAATAGTACAGAAGTTTATTTTCTTATTTCTTAGCTTCTTTAAAAGACACATTTGCGTGAAGCCACAACCTTTAATTTTCTTTTTGGATTTAGAACTAGATAGATGTAAAATACATGACATTAATTTCACAAAGGTATGAAACAAGAATAAATTATATATTTTTTATATTATAATGAAATTAAGTATGTGATATTAAACAATAGATTGTGAGATAAGATATATTTTTATTCGGAGACTAATAACACACTCCTTGACACACATTTTGAAAACCAACAAAAGAATTAAGATAATATCCAATATCCTATTTATTTAATGCAAAAAAGTAGTAAATAATAAAAGAGCAAAAGTATGTTAACAAATGAAAATAATACAAAAATGTCATAAACAATTCCAGACATATCAAAGAATATATGGAATTTAAAAATCTTAAATGCCCAGTCAAACAGCAGAATTTGTAGAACTTCTTTAAATAATATTTCACTGCATGCTATCTATAACTCACACTTTAAATATATTAGTAAATTGAAGGTAGACACAAAGGAAAATATAAATGAAGAAAGAGTAACATAAGAGAATCAGGTAGCTGTTAATTTATTAATGTAATAGATTGTAACATAAGTAATATTACTAGTGATACTAAGAGATATTTCATAACAATAAATCTGTAAATACATTGAAGATATGTAAGAACAATAATTATATGCACAATAGCAGTTTAAAACTAAATAAAGCAAAAAAGGATGTGGAATTAATCTAATGCTTTTTTAACAGTGCATCCCTCAGGTATTGTGATTTTCTTTGATGGGAGACTTTATTACTGTTTCAATCTCTCAGTTTTCATCTGCTCATACATTTTTATGAACATATATACACATATGCAAAAAAGTATGTTAAATCAAAATTCAGAAATATGATTATATAGCATAATTATTCATGATTAAATAGCATGACTAAACAAAATTTATTTTAAGAATGAAATTTAGTTTAATATTTGAAAATTAAGGTAATGAATGATTTATATTAATAAAGAATGAAAACCTGATCATATAAACAAAAGTAGCTCACAAATCCCACCCCCAAAATAATAAATATTCTCAACAAACTAAGACTTGAAATGAACTTCTACAGACTGATAATAGTAAACTATCAAGGACCTATAGTTTACATCATACCTAGTGGTGAAAACATGAATGTATATTCTTCTGTAAGACTGTGTGCAAGTTAATGATGCCCACCCTCCCCAATTCTAGTCCAAATTATTTTAGAAGTCAGCAAGTTCAATAAGGAACAACATCAAAAGGAAGAAATTGTGTAGAGATCAGTATAAAGATTCTTCAACAGACAAGGAATGGAACCACCATGTGACTCAGTTATACCACTTTTTAGTATTTTTCCAAAAGAATTAAAGAGAGAATACTATAGAGATACATGCATAGTCAGATTTTGGAACAACCTAGATATCCACCAACAGATGAATAAAGAAAGTACAGTACATTTAGGCAATGGAATTAAGCCATAAAAAAGAACATATTTATGTTACTTGCAGGAAAATGGATGAAATTGGAGAATATTATACTAAGTGATATTAGCCAGGCTCAGAAAGTCAAAGGACATATGTTTTCTCTAATATGTCAAAACTAGAAAGAAAATAGGAAACAAAAGGTCTTTGAATAAAAGCAGACAGTGACCATTAGAATAGTGGAAGTAGTTTGAGGGAGAAGGAGGGAGGAAGAAAGGAGAACTGATTAAAAAAAAAAAAAAACAGTTTGAATAATATTATGTCCATATATGAAGGTATCACTAACAATCTCATTAATATATACAGGAGAGGGTGCAGAGTGGGATGTAAATTTTACTACCATGCATACTTTACCAGTGTACAATGAAAACATATAAAAGAAAGTAAGAAATAAATTAACATGATCCAGTTTTGAATGTAAGAAGAAAACCTGTGTATATTTGCAAATTTCATGATTGTAATGCAGATTATCCAAAGAAAATTCACAGTAAAAGAAACTGATGAGTTGGGTGTGGTGGCTCATGCTTGTAATCCCAGTACTTGGGAGGCTGAGACAGGAGGATCACAGGTTCCCAGCCAGTCTCAGCAACTTAGTGAGTCCATCTGCAACTTAGTGAGAGAAAATTGTAATTTACAGTGGCAATGGGCATATTTTGTACCAACATTTTTTCAGATCTAAAAGATTTATTTTACATTTTTTATCTTAAAAGAATAAAGAAAGGAAGGAAGAGAAATGAAAGAAAAGACATGTTAGTAAAACAAAAAGAATATATTGGGCAAAGGCTTCTCTACTATACCATCCAATTCACAAAGAAAATCATCTTCAGTCTGCAAATGCTAAAATATAGAATATGTTAGCTAGAAAATATATAACTTGTATAGCATCTATAAATTTAAAGCTGTAGAAATTAAGTGCAGGCAGAATTCTTATTTACTTTTTCCTTAAAAAATAAAGATGTTCTTGGGCCCTTTTTAGTATGAGTAGGGTATGCTTCTATCCACCCAGAAAATTAAGGCATTACTAAAGGAACTTATTCCTAGATTTGGGCTCTCCAGGTCACTTCAAAGTGACAATGGACCTTCCTTCATCTCAAAGACAACACAAGCTCTGGACATCACTTACTATCTCCATGATTCATTCTGAATCATCAGGAAAGGTCTAAAGGGCGATCTTGAAACCCCTTAGGGAAACTATGTCAAGAGGCATTTTTAAGCCTTAGTTATGCTTGCTGTCCATTGTGGTATTAAGGATTAGAATTGCTCCTGAAACATCTCTCCAACTGAGTTCTTACAAAATGCTTTATTGAAGGCCTTTTCTATGGAAATAAGGCCCTTCCAACTCCTGATAATTTGACCTATGTGCCAAGAATACAACCAGATGATTATTTCTTACTCAAAATCTGGAAAAAGGACTCACCCTTAGACCAGCTTCTTCTTGTAACACAATTCCTGGATTCATATTTCTGGAATTAAACTTATTCCTATTGAAATTTTCAGAATTAAGGACCTAAAGTCAGGAATAAACCTCTGGACACGGATAAGACCAGCTTACACTATTCCTGTGAGAATTTAGAAGATTAAAAGTATTATTCAAAATAACTAAGAAGACTGAATCAGGATAAGTTTCTTTTTCTCTGTAACTACATTATGCTATATTATTCCTCCAGGAAAAAGCAAACTTTTATTCTGGACTGGGCACAATAATATGCCAGAGATATTGATGAAAATATCTGTTAGGTTTGTGGGCTATTATCCACTTCCAGTTCATCTGGACTACCTTTGTGGATGTCCCCCTTACAAAGAAATGATTGGTTAACATCTTGGTGGGATGAAATTCTTATTTTCTTGGCCAGTGTACTTTGTATTGGGATGCTCATCTATTGTTTGGTTTATTGTTGTCAGGGGCTAATATCTTGCATATTTATGCCTTCTTTTCCAGAACATCAAAGAATGATGGTTCTACAGCCAGAAAATAAACAAAAACAAAAAACAAAAACAAAAACAAAACTAACAAAATAACTGTGGCCTTCGTATGTCTCCTTTAGATCAGTCAGGATGATTCTTCTGGCCTTTGGATAGGCAGAGTTGATGCCCCTTGTCAACTCAGAAGAAGGTATAGAAGACAGAAGGGACCAAAGTCTCAGCAAGGAATGAGCAGGTAGATGAGGTAGCATAGAAGAAAATAAAATATTAGATAGAAATAAGATGAATTGGGAAGGAAAGAAAAAATATATAATTTTTAAATCTGGAAAGGTGATAATCTCTAACTCCATCCTATAGGGTATGTTCTATCTTAGGCAGAAGCCTCAATGAGCCCATACCCTTAATCACAATGGCTCAGCTGGCTCCCCACCTGAGGATCCCTAGATGCTTAGTAAACAAAGGATCCATGCGGAGGACAAAGGCCAGACACCAGCTAGTCACTACAGATCAATGCTGGGCAACCTAAGGAAGAGGAAGTCAAGACCTCCACTATGCAACACCACCCACCCCCTCATGGGGTTCTATAAAAGAACTGAAAAAGCTGCAAAGACTCTCTTGCTGTGGATGCTCTCCCCCTTCTTGAGATGGCCTGACTTCTCCCTCGAGTCCCTCACTTTCCTAAATAAAACCTCTGTCTTTTCTATGAAAATGAAAAAAGACATTCTAATGTAAATTTAAAAGGTTAGGAGCACATAAACTGTGATTAAAACCATGACAGTGTTAGATATATTCATCTAGTGAGAGAACTTTAAATACTAAAACTATAAAATACATGTTTTGAAACCCAGGCAAATATTATATTCATCACAAAATAATGAAAAATTATGAAAGTTGTGGGTGAAACAAATGGTAGTACATATTTTATTTCTAATTATCCTATTTTATTTAAGTTTAAAATAATTATAATAAAATCAAACAACATTTTCTACAATACTTATTTGATATTTTCAGAGAAACCATTTATACTGAAAAAAAGTTCCTGAGATTTTGAGTGGTTTTTAATTTTAATTCATTTTTTTAGTAGTTAAATTCTATTTCCTTGGTCTCTCTCAAACATGGATATCTCTTGGGAAATCTATTGACCTTTTCAGCCTTTTAAAAATGTTTAAAATTACTATTTCTGTCTTCCATGCCTCTGTGGAATTCTATGTATGAAAGATGTAATATTTCTTCTGTCCATTTTATTAATTATGCTAGTTTATATTACAGGATAGTCACTTTTTGTACTGAGATATTTTAACATGTTGGCTCTGCAATAAAAAGAAAGATGAACTATAAGTTTATTCTTCTCTTCAGAGAAAGGCATCTATCATCAATGAAATTTAAGCACTCTGTTCAAAGGCTGTAAATTTGTGCCCATACTAAGACCTACTGATCACTACACTATTTTTCTCTATTTAAAATACTACTAGTCTTGTAGGATTTTAAATTTTATTTTAATACATCTTTCCGTTCAGTTGAGGTATCAATCTAGACACAAGAGACATCATTCTACACATTTTTTACTATTTAGCAATTTTTCAATAATGTGAATGTCATTACATAATACATAGTATATGTTACATGCTATATATAATTACATGTATATGTATATGCAGAATGTATGACAATGGAAATGAATCTTAAGTGGTTTTACAATATGTATCATAAATGTAACATAGCTTTCTGTTTTATAACTCAGGAGAGTTGTAAGGATAAAATAATGACTGAAAGATTTTAGCCTGTAGCCTCAAGTTACCAATTGCTTTGTTTTTCTTATATCTATCTCCCTGAGGTTTCTTTTTCATACTTCCTTGATTAGTCTTTTCCTTCCTTTAGACCTCTAATTATTCAGTGTGCCCCAGATTTTAGTTTTCATTCTTTTTCTCTTTTCTCCATTTAAGCACCTCAATGCAACAGCTCATCCACTGACCATAGATACATTGATATTCCTTAGCTCTCCTCCTTAAACTACAGAACCATACCTGCCTGGATCAGATGCTGAAGAGACATCATAAACTTAATCTGCATGTCCTTCTTTCCCAGCTTGGCTGCTCTCACCTCAAAACTCACAGTAATTCTTGTCTCCTTCCTTTTTCTTACAATCCCAAATAGGCTATAAGAAATACTCTTTGATTGAGTTTCAAAATAACTCTTAAATCTGATCTTTTTCCTACATGCCATATACAGGCACTCTAGTTCAAGCCAGAACACCTCTCATGCAAATTCAGGCAGTGACCTCCTAATTGGTCTTCATGCTTCCTCTCCACTCCTGATTCATTTCAGTCTATTTCCACGCATCAACTAGAGGAAATCTTTTAAAAATGACAATTAGGTATCATTTCTCTCCTCAAAAAAGCTTCTCTAACACTCTCAACCAACCCACTGAGAATAAAGATGAGTATTCTTCCTCTTCCCATGCCCCCCTGCTGCCTCATAACTGGCTTCTCATATCCTAATGTACTCACTGTTGCTCTGCTGTTGCAGACTCATGACCATCTGTTTGCTTCTCGGGCAGGAAAGGCAGGCTCTGGCATCAGGGTCTTTGCACTTCTTCTTCAGAATGCTTTTTCAAGATGTCTTTTTCAAGATATTCCCAGGTGTTCTTTCTTACCTTAAATCATACCTCTCTTAGCTATGCAACTCCAGATCTATCTTCCTTTATTGCCTCACCTAACACTGCACTCTTTATTATATTCTGAGCCTGCCTTGCAGTTAACAGTTTAATATTAATTTTTACCTCCTCATTTCCTATACCCATGATCCAGAAAAAAAAAAAAAAAGCTAATATAATGGGAGAGAGTGCTAAATGAAAAAGATTAAATGAGCAATACTAGGCTATTGGTACTGTGTTTTCATACTGATGGCAAGTAAATCAATAAGAACTGGGACTTTAGTAATTCCCTGGGATAAATTTATCTTATTTAAAGTTACAGCTATTTAACTAATGCATTGGTTATAGAGTTGGCAAAGGTTCCTAGTGCACACACCCAGTGCTCCATAGACATGAGTAATAACAATAAAATGTTCCTCAACTACTTTTTTATTAGATCCATTTCAAAAGCCTATAGTTATACTAAAAGTAGAAATGATTACATTTATAGAAAATATGCATTATATTTAGTTAAGAGTTTATTTTTGGTGCTGTTTGTAGTCATAAAATTACATTTCCATTCCTAGAGTAAAGATCTTGAATAAAAACTTTCCTTTATATTCAACTATATCAGCAGATGCAAATTCCATTCTTCCTCCCCCACAAAAAAGCAAAAAAAAAAAAAAACAGGATAATAGTCTTTAGTCTTCAAACATAGTCCAAAATAATTCTTCAAATTATCATCAGTTTTCAAATTATACTATCTTTCCATCTAGAGTAGAATTATGGTAGCTTGTGAGCCTTGAACGTCGGTGTGGCCCACTTTACCATTATAATTATCAACTCTAGTGTGGTTTTAAGGATCATTCATACTTTGGGGGAATAAAAAGAAGTCTGTGTAGACAGAGAAGATATAAATGCAACTAACTTTTGCACATACAATGCGGACAATTGGCATTAATAAACATGCTCAAATTCATAATTTTTATATATTGCCTAAATTTTGTTGTCATTTTTAAATTTTTATTGTTAAGCACTTCAAATATTTCCTTGAGTGAAATGAACACTTAAGGTCTTTATTTTTCTTAATTCTCTTTATACTCTTTATATTACATTATAATAATTCTTAAGTTTTATTATATATATCTATAATTTGCTATCCCAATTTGATTAAGATTTGAACCACTTTTTTGTGGTACTGGGTATTGAACACAGGGACATTGTGCCACTGACATACAACCCCAGATCTTTTTTTTTTTAATTTCTTATTTTGAAACAGGGTCTTACTAAATTGCGGAGGCTGGCCCTGAACCTGTGATCCTCTTATTTCAGCCTCTCAAGTACTGGTATTACATGCAGTGCCATAACACAGGGCTTTGAATGATCTTTTGAATTTGCTAAACTTGAAAGTCTTGCTGATGACCTTTATATATCTATTTTTGTTTCTTTACTTTATTTCCTGGGATATGTCAATATCAATTTTCTGGAATAAGATTATTGCTTTATTTCAACTTAAATAAGCATATTAAGTCTCTAATTACACATGCGTTCTATTTTATACTTAAAGTTTAGAATGAAAACAAGCTTCAATATCAAGAAATAACAGCATATTATAAATATAATATAAATCTGTTCACACTATGAAAAACATATTAAATACAATTAGTGTTGCATAAGAGTCCAGGCAAACATACAGAGAAAGACAGACAGATGGGCAATCATATACATAGATAAAATAGTCTTGTTTATTAACCTCTACTAAGTACTTAGAGAATTAAACAGCATATGTTAAAGCATGTATTTTTCAAAAGAACATTTAATTTCTTTCAGAAAACTTAGAAAAATTTATTCTACTTTTAGGAAGAATAGTCTAACAACTTATCTTCAGTGTATTTAATTAAATACTTAAAAATGATCAAAATACTGCTATGTATTTTTAAAGGGTAGTGACATTTTCCCTTACATTTGGTACAAAAATTTTTACAGTCTTCTAAGATATATCTGAGATTAAAAATGAAAACAAGGATAGAACCTTATTTTTGAGAATCTAATACATTTATGTGCAAACCCAAGGTATTGACTTTGCTTTATAGGTATGTAGAATAGTATATTTTAATAAACATGAAGCGCTTTAAGATGTTGAAATCACCTATGTGGCTTAGATTTCTGATGAATGCCTAAGAAATTATTTCCTGATAAAATAATTTACTACATACTCATGGCAGAGTTCATCACTTCTGATTTAACTATCTAGTCAATTCAAACTTATAATTATAACTTTTTTTTTTTTTTTTTGCTGTACTAGGGATTAAACCTAGGGGCATTCTACCTCCAAGCTACACTCCCATTCCTATTTTGTAATTTTTATTTTGAAACAGGGTCTTACTAAGTTGCAGAGAGCCTCACTAAGTAGCTGAGGCTGTCCACGAACCTGGATCCTCCCTTCTCAGCCTCCCAAGTACTGGGATTACAAGTATGCGCTACCATGCCAGGCTTAGAATGGTAACATATTTAACCTGTTAAAAGCATTCACTAAAGAACTGCATACTATAGTCATGACATGTTTTAAAACACATGGAATTTTTGTTTTCCCCTTCAGGGTTTTACAACTGCAGTCATCTATCCCTTTTCACTCTACTTTCTATGGTATCTCGTCATCTTTTTCTGATGTACCTGCTTTGAAGTAGGATTTGGACTAAGAGACATATTAATGGAAACTAGCATAAATCCATACAAATTTTAAATATTTTATACATACTTTAATGTTGTGACTGTAAATGATGATCAAGGTTTGGATCCTAAACATGAATAGAGTCCAGTGATGGGGTAAAATGGAAGGAATTTTCCCCAAAATTGCACCACGTCAGACTTTGTCACATATATGTCACCTGAACTAGGGATAGTCAGCTTTGTACTTCATTGTGCCTTTTCAGCAGCTATCAGTGGGATAATTAATGGTTAAATACAACATTTACTTCTGAAACATTAGTCTGTTTTCAGCATCTGACAAAGAAAATTGATTTGACCTTTTAAAAATGTTCTCCACTCGAGTTTCCAGAGAGAAGATAAACATGCCCTCCTTAATCACTTAGTACTTTGGGATACTGTCTTTTTCTTTTTTGCCTAACCCCATTACCCTTACCTTTAGTTAGTGTTCTTGGAGCTGGCACAGACTTATCTCTCTTTTGACCATCTTAATAGTCATCTTATACAATTTCTAAGCTTTATTTTTAATGGTCAAATAATAATTGGACATATTTATGAAGTACAAAATGATATTTTGATGCATTTATACATTGAAAAAATATAAGATTAATTAGCCCATCTATCACCACAAAATTTATCTGTTGTGATGAGACTATTCAATATCCACTATTTTGGTTATTTTAAAATATGCCCTACCTTATTATTAATTATAGTCACCATGCCTGCAACAGAATACCATAATGTCTATTAATTATTTAAAATTTTATATTACTCAGCAGAAAATGGTGAATCCTGTGTGTGTATGTGTGTGTGAGTGTGTGAGTGTGTGTGTGTGACAGAAACGAGAGAAAGATTTTTTTGTATCTTTTTGTGCTAAGAATAATTTTAAAAAATAATCCCCATCCTCTGGATACTTAAACACTAATCTACGTACTTTGGTGAAAAGATTTTATGGATGTAATTAATTAAAGCCCAAAGTACAGATTATCTTGTTTTTACTTTTGTAATAACAGAAATCTCTAAGAGCAGAGACATTTCTGTCCAATAGCAGAAAAAGGAAGTCAGAAAATGCAGCAGGAGCATTAGAATTCAACATAAAAAAAAAGTTACTCAGTTCTGAAGTTTGAGAATGCCTCAAGCACTTATTGCTGACTTTGAATACTGAAAGGCCACTTGCAAAGGATGCAAGCATTCTCTCCAGCAAAGAGAGGTTGGAACAAAAACCTAGGACCTGTAGGCATAAGGAACTGAATTACAACAGATGGGTTGAGCTTGAAGTCTGGTTCTTCCTCTTATCCTTTAGTTAAGAGCCCAGCTAGGGACACCATAGTTCGTTTTTTTTGTTTGTTTGTTTTGTTTTGTTCTGTTTTGTTTTTTCAGTACTGGGGATTGAACTTAGGGGCCTTCTACCGCGGAGCTATACCCCCAGCCCTATTTTTCATTCTTTATTTTGAAACAGGGTCTCACTAAGTTGTGGAGTTCTTCACTAGGTAGCTGAGGCTGGCCGCGAACCCGGATCCTCCAGTCTCAGCCTCCCAAATGCTGGGATTACAAGCGTGCGCCACCACGCCTGGCTCACCATAGTTCTTGATCATGGGGAGGGAGGAGCATGAGGGGAGGGAGATTTGATGAAGGAAACACTTCAATTGATAAGATGTATATACACTAATTTATCATTGCCAATCTCAATACTCTCTACAGTGTACAGGGAATGGGGGTAGTGGGATGAGAGCTGGGGGGAAGACTACCAAGCGCTGTGCCCATGTGTGTCCCTATCATTCTGAACTTCATTTGATAAATGAATACAATTCACCAATAGAAATGAAATAATAATAAAAAAAAAATCCAATCCTGCCATTTGGTTCTTAGATTGCAGAGTCATATAAACTGAAGGAGAATACATTTATGTTCTTTTGAATAATTAAGTGTTAATTTGTTGTGCAGCATTGAAAAATAAATACATCTACTCTCCCCTCTTCCTTCTATCTTATTCTCCTGCTACTTTATCAAAATAGAGGAGATAACTAAAAGAACAAAATGGTAGTTAATAACTTGCTCTTTTATTAATAAAAACTGGGACTTTACCACTTATTAAATTTGAGACATGTCAAAACTTGCACATTACCTTGACTAAAAATGTATGTTTTAGATGAGCATAATAATATATGGGTCCAATGGTTCTAATAACAATGGAACTAAACTAAGTGTGTAAAGAGTTTTCACAGTGCCTGGAGAAAGGAAACCACTTAATAATTGTTAGATAATATAATTTTTCACTGAAACCTGCCTCTCTGGATTGTCAGAATAAATAAATGCAATTAAATTTTTAAAACATGCATCACCATTCTAGGAAGTTCAATTTATTAGGATATTATAATTACTATTAATAGAAATAAGGGCATCATCAGTTAATTGTATTCCCATATGTTCACTCATTCATATCGGATGACACTTATTTCTCCAGTCAAATAAATCTAATCTACCAATTTAAATTAACAAAAACATAGATACAAATGTATATGTTTTTATCCACTTCTCATCATCTTTATTCATATTCTTAATTCAGGTCATTTTCTCTTTTTAATATTTTTATAAAAATTCTAAATGAAATTATCTAGTTTTATTATTTAAATGAAGTATGTCATATCTCTGTGAGAAACTCCAAACTCATAAACAAATCTAACTGTGCTATGTTTCTGTTTGTAGTCCTGACATTCCTTCCCAATCACAATAGCAAAATTCCAGCATCTAAATGTTTGGTTCAAATTCCTCCATGCTCTTCTTTCTCAACTTCTTCTCCATACACTCTCCACCTCTCTCTGGCATCACAATTCAGAACATACCTACATTAGAATGGTTCAAAGTTGTATTTTTTTATACTATCCCCTCTCTCTGGATAGAAATTGCCTCTTTCTTCATCTGACTAAAATTTACTTATTACCTTAACTACATTTTAAGTCAATTGAAAATAATTGATTTATAGACTGATTTGAAATATAATATGGAAAGAAGGTTCCAAGCCTTGGACCTGGAAATGAAGGTACATTTTTTGGAAATAGTAATCTGAACTAAATTGTGCTTTATTGGACCATGGTCAGTATATTCTATCCTTTTTATGTGCAATTAGCCTCAGTAATTCTAAATGGATTTGACATCTTGATATTAGCCATTATTATGTGATTAACTTAGCCCTGGTAAAGAGTAATGATCCTGATTTTGATATTTAGGATTAACTAAATTGAAGTGTTCTAATTAGAGACAAAGGTGGTATTTAACATTGTTATAACTCAGTCAATCATATGTTTCCCAAAAGAATTTTGTCAATAATCTTAAAATGACATGGAGACAATATGTATAGTCTGAACTGATACAGACCATATTTCTTTGCTATTGTTAGCCTACATGAAGCTTGAATACAATCTACATGATTTGTCCTACAGAGTGAAGTTTTAGAAATTCAACTTTCCTTGTTACCATAATTTCTTTATGGAGTATGTTTAAAAAGAGAAAACATTATGTTGTATAATATTTTGTTTAGACTCCTTAAATGTCTTGGCATTTTAAAAAAATACATATTTTCAGAAGTCAATATTTTTCTCATTTCTATTTTATATTTTTATTAATTTGATATTAGCATGATCATAAGAAATTGACAGAAAAAATACATGGAAAAGATAAGATTATTAATTGTACTTATTTTGCCTTATTTGTCATAATATCTAGAACTAATAATTTCATTTATTTGCTCTTACTTAAAAGGATGAGATTTTCCATAAAGTAAAAGTGAGATTTTTTTTTTTTCACAAACATTCACATTGTAGATTGGGTCACTGCAACCAGATGAAAGGTGTTGATTCTTAAGAGTTGAGTAATAGCCTCTAGTCCGTATCACACTAGTCATTTCATTTAACAGTGGTTGACTGTGGTCTGAGAATATTAAATGTAAAACTTGAGAAATACTATTTTATTATTGTTGTTGATAATTTCTTACCCTACTAATTTACAAAGTAAACTTTATCATAGATATTTATACATAGGGTAAACAACAGTATAGATAGGATCCTTAACATCCACATTTTTCAGGCATCCACTGGACAACTTGTCATGTATCACCCATGGAAAGAGGGAACCACAGTAGACATAATCATTGGCATTTCTCCATGTAGCCAGCTTAGTAATCCAGATATTAAAAAATTAAGTTCTGAAACTAATATTCTGTATTTATCTGTGTTTGTCTATGTATGTCTGCATCATAGCAATCTGGCTTGCGTAAAAAAAAATACACAACACAAATAGTTAAATTTATAAGGAAAAGGAAAATGATAATACTATTAGGTAACAGTTGGTATCTTAATATGCAGTCTCTGTTCTAAAAATATATTTACATGTACAAACTCATATTCTCTCAACAATAGAAATGTACAAACAACTAAGTTGTCCATGCTTGCTATGCTTGCTGTGTAGGAGGTCTCAATTGCCAACACTATATTAACTATATTATGCTTCTTCTGTTTTTGTGTGCGTTTTTGGTGCTGGGGATTGAAACCAGGGACATTCTATCTCTGAACTACACCACTAGGCTGATTCTATTTTTTTTTTTTTTTAATTTTGAAACAGGGTCTAGCTAAGTTGCTAAGAGCCTTGCTAAATTGCGAAGGCTAGCCTTGAACCTTGCATACTAATTTCTCAGACTCCTAAGTATTGGGATTACAGACATACACCATCACCATGCATAACTATACTACCTTTCTTAATATAACATTGAAAGTAAGCTATATAAAAATGACATTGTAGGTGGGCATGGTGGAGTATGCTTATAATCCCAGTACTTGGGAGGCTGAAACCAGGGGATCTGAGTTCCCGGCCGGTCTCAGCTACATAGTGAGACTCTCCACAACTTAGTGAGACCCTGTTTCAAAATAAAGAATAAAAAAAAAGGACTGGGGATGTATCTTGGAGGTAGAATGTCCTTGAGTTCAATCTCCAGTACCAAAAAAAAAAAAAAAATGAGAGTGTGCTACCTTCTTTTCCTTTAATGTTTGTTAGAGGTCCATACCTCTAGTTCCATGTGCACTCATCTACAATGACATCCTGGTTGAAGAAGCAATTAAACAGTCCTGAGCACCACAAGCTGAAGACAAAAGGAAACTGTGAAGAGAGAAAATATTCCCATTCCTATGAGCAATTTAAGATACTGCTTCAACTGTTGCCTGGATAATCTCCAACCCATTTTTGAGTGGGACTATTAAAAAAAATCACTTTTAATGATAAATATAAAATTTTACCTGTGTGTTTTGTCACAATTGAGTAAAAACAGCCCATTTATCAAGGTATGGAAGATGTTTTTTTATCAGAAAAGACTTGAGTCATGAAATGGATATAGTTTTTATTCACATTTAGCTAATTTTCATAAACATTGTTGGAGTTTGTGTTCTTTTTTTCCCAAACCTTGGGAACTGGTGCCTCAAAATACCAAATGCTGCTGCCACCAGATTGCTGCAGAAAAGCTGTTTTGCCCCAGGTCCCTTCATACTGTCCTCATTCTACAACTGCAGGTTCTGACCATCTGGCAGGCTGCTTCTAAATAGTGCCAATGTGTCGTCTGTCACATCCCACATCCCTGGAGGATATCTTGAATAATTGCTCATCCTAAGCAATAATAACACCTCTTGAGGCCAAGAACAAGTTGTTTATATTTCTGTACTGCCTTCAGCATTATCTAGGCATTTAAATTGAAAAATTAAATAAGCATTCTACAGATAGCTATTAACTACTGCTCAATATACCCGTAACCTCTAGGTATGTAGTCCAGATACTATTAATGCAAAATTCACAAGACTATCCCATATTATTTTGTTCTGGTGGTCCCTATCCTAAAAAAGTGATCTATTGCCCCCAGTGCAGAGATGAATTATGTAGAGATGTTAGGGCATCATTGCATAACAGTTTTCTCCTTCAAATGTTCAAATGCAGAGTCTTCTTTTGAGCAATGATACTGTGCAGTAATGAGCACAGACCTCATGGAATTTTAAGAGCAAAAATTAGAATGCAAATAAGAAGCCCATGTGTCCTGAATTTCCACACCCAGGTCCCTTCTGTATAATAAAGCAAACCATTAAATTTGACTTCATGTGACCTTCTAAAACTTCTATAAATTCTATATATTACAGAGAATGAAAAGTTGCTCTATCAAAACTATGAATATAATATATATTTTATGGCTGTTTATAGATATATGTATTTTACTGTCATTGCTTTAAAAACACTCTTGGAAAATAAATACGGATTGTCATTATTCAAAGGGTTGATATGTGAGCAAATGTGTCTTGTTTGAGAAACTCCTGACTTTAGTGGTGTCTCAGTTTATTTGTGCTGCTATAACAAGAAACATAAGACTGTGAAATTTACAATAAACATTTCAGTACAGTTCTGAAAACTGAGAAGTCCAGAATCAAGGCCATAGTCATGTATTGGAGGCTTTTTTGCTGTGTTAGCAGATGTTAGAAAACAGAGGGGTGAAGACACATAACCGACTACCATATGGCAACATAATGTCATTAATCCATTCACAGGGTGAGTTCATATGATCCAACCATTTCAGAACAGTCTTCGATTCCTAATTGTCTTGCATTAGGGATCAAATTTCAACATGAATTTTGAAAGGGGCAAACATTCAAATCACAGCAATCAGTAAATCATCTTACCTGGAAGCTCTTACCCCTCTTAAAGGAATTTGCACCACATCATCATAAATACATGTGTATGAATATGATTATATATAGATTTATACCTTGCCTTCCACATCTGGAAGTTTCACATGCATGGATTCATCCAACCAAACATTGAACATATTCAGCAAAAAGAAATTGTACCTGAACTAAACACAGATAGACTGTTTTCCCTTGTCCTTATGCCATAAACAATAGCTTAACAAGTAATTAAATAACATTAATATTGCACCAGATATAAGTAGTCTAGAGATGATTCAAGTATATTGGAGATATTTGTATATTCTAGATATTAGTCCTCTATAGGAAGAGTAGTTGGAAAAAAAATGCTCCCATTCTTTGGGTTCTCTGTTGAAATTCTTGATAGTTTCCTTTGCTTCATAGACACTCTTCGATTTAATGCAGTCCCACATACTGAACTTCCTTTGGATTTCTTGTGCTTTTGGGTTTGTTGAGAAAGATTTTTACTTGTGCATATATGTTGAAGTGTTAGACCTACTCCCTCTTCAAGTAGGTGCAAGCTTTCTGACCTGACTTCCAAGTCTTTGATCAGTCTCGAATTGGCTCTTGTGCAGGGTGAGAAAAGTGGGGTTTACTTCCATTTTTCTGTATACGATTAACCAGTCTTGTCAACAGCATTTGTTGAAGAGAACTAATATCTAGAATATACAGAGAACTCAAGAAGCCGACTGTTAAGAAAATAAATGTTCCAATAAAAAAATGGGCAAGTGATCTAAATAGATGCTTCACCATGAAATACAAATGACCAATAAATGTATAAGGGAATGTTCAACATCATTAGCAATCAGAGAGATGCAAATCAAAACCACCCTGAGATTTCACATAACCCCAATTATAATGGCAATCATTAAAAACACAACAACAAATGGTGGCCAGCTTGTGGAGAAGTGGAAACCCTAATACACTGTTGGTGGGATTGCATATTAGTGCAACCACTTTAGAAAACAGTAAGAAGGATAGTCAGATGAATGGGAATGAACCTACCATATGATCCAGCAATACCACTTCTGGGTATCTACTCAAAAGATTGGAAACCAAATTACTAGACTAATGCATGTGTATTTATGTTTACAGCCACAAAATTCACAATTGCCAAACTATGGAACCAGTCAAGATGTCCAACAACAGATGAATGGTTTACAAAACTATGAGATATGCACACAATGGAATTTTACTTAGCCCTAAAAAAAAGAACAAAATCATGTCATTTACAGGGAAATGGATGGAACTGGAAAACATGTTAAATGAGATTAGTCAGTCACAAAAAGTAAAAAATTGGGTGATCTATCTAATATGTGGAAACTAGGGAGAAAGTGGGTCATAAGAGGGACTCTAGATGAAGAAGGAGAAACCTTCAATGAGCAAAGAAGGTGACCTAACTGAAGATGATGGGAGCATTGGGGGAGGCACCCTAATGCACACGATGTACATTCACAAACATATCAAAGTCAATCACGAAATTTAACATGAGAAGGAGGGAGGGCGGACCGAGTAAGGCAAGAATTGGGGAAGCATTAAATGAGAAATGTGTGCGTGTATGCCTCTACCAGCATGTATTTAACAAAGATATATGATTATAATACTCCAATAAAAATGTAAAAATAGCCAGGCGTTGTGGTGCACGCTTGTAATCCCAGCATTTGGGAGGCTGAGACCAGAGGATCTGGGTTTGCAACCAGCCTCAGTTTCTTAGTGAGGCCCTCCGCAACTTAGTGAGACCCTGTTTCAAAATAAAGAATAAAAAATAGGGCTGGGGTGTAGCTCGGAGGTAGAATGCCCCTGGGTTCAATTCCCAATACCGCAATAAATAAATAAATAAATAAATAAATAAATAAATAAATAAATAAATAAATAAATAAATAATGTGAAAATAAAAACCCTACTGTTTGGTTTTAAACCTGATAGGGGTCAGTAATAAATCAAAATTTGCACACTGACATTTTAGAAAAGTGCAAAAGCAGGAAATTTACTCTCACTTTTCCCTTGCTCCTTTCCCCTAAATTCATAAAACCTAGAGAAATAGAACTTCTGAATTTCCTCTAATGCCATTATACTCTCATGTGAGGGATTCCTACCCTATACACAGAGGAAGGGGATATCAGTATATCTGAAGACATGAGAACATAAGGAAGAATCTGAAAAAAGAAACCTTGCAAATGTCCCCCCAATTTGACATTTGATCATGTTCATTCTGTGTAGTCATGCTTCTCTATAACTTTCAAGTTAATCAAATTTAGCATAAAGATACATATGTTTCCACTTTTATTTATTTTTCTTGGATCCTGATTTCTGAAGGCTCTTGTGTCACATAAAGCTTATTTAAATAGATTTGAATGTTTCTCCCTTATTCATCTTCCTTTATTATTGGAGCCTTTATTAAGAACCTAGGAATGGATTCAATTTTTTTTCTGCCTTACAAATCTAAAGGACAAAAGTTTTCTAATTGGTTTTCATTCATATGCAAAATTTATTAAAATTCATTACCTGTGTAATGAAGTTCAGGCTATGCAGAGATGCCTTTCCACTTGTGTCTTTCTCTCTTCAAGACTTCTCCCAACACTAATGTATTCTTCATCTACATAGCTAACAAAAGTTCTTTCAGGTTGAATTGCCCATTTCTGAATGTGGTTAAGAATAAGGAAGGTTAACTACATAGATAATGAAAAAAAAAGTCTTCAGAATAAACAGATAGGGGAAAAAAAAAGTTACTGCATGTAAAATTATATTTACCAGAAACCAGGGCATCTATACATTCACCTCATTTGCTTCCCATACAATATTTTGTAAATAGTCATTGAACAATAACATTTTCTTAAATAAAAGCCAATTAATTTATATACCATTGGATGAATTATGTAAGATCAAGAATAGTATGTTAATAAGGCTATTTTGCCACATTAAACTCCTCACTCCATAGGTAAAATCTTAATTTCATTTAATACTATGCAAGTAGACCTCCATATCTGTGAGTTTTGTAGCTATGTATTTAAGGATCTTCAGATTGAAAATATTCAGGAAAAATATTTGATCTGCACTGAACATACACATTTTTATTATCATCATTCTCTCTAAAGGATGAAATATATACAACTATTTGAATAATATTTGCATTGTATTAGGCATTGCAAGTAATTTAGAGATTACTTATATATGGGAGAATGTGCATAGATTATATACATAAATTCCATGCCATGTTAAGAAGGGACTGGAGTATATACTGATTGTGGTATCTATGGTTTTGGGGTCCTAGAATCAATTTCCTATACATAATTAGGACCAACTAACTTGATTTTATCTCAATTGATAATTATCTGATTTATTGGTGACAAAATTGGCTAACAAACTTTTCTGAACAGCCACATCACTATAATATTCAGTGATCACACCCCCTAATATAACAATTCCATAATTAAATTCACATTGGGCTACTTTTTGTGAATGTATGCACAACTATCCTAATCACTTAAAAATGTACAAATTATTATAAACTTCTTTGAAATATAATTTGCAATATCATTCAACCCAATAAGATGAAGCACAATAAGTAAATATTTAGCAAAATAAAAAATCTTCAAGAAAATCTGCATGAATGTATCTGCAGTCAGTATGACATGTGGAAGTAGAGTTCGTGAACATAGTCTAAGTTAGATGTAATGAGTTGATCATTGTTTAAACAAAAAAAGAAAATATTTGAATCCATAAAACCAGTATTGCATATTGGAACTGACAGAATTTAAAAAGCAAAATATGTACATATTTGAATCATAAGCACATTTACTAGGCAACAAAGAAAAATAATAAGTAAAGGAGGAAAATTAGTTTTAGAGAAATAAAAGGACACAGCATAAACCTAAATTGACAAGTATAAATAAATAAGATGTTCCCTCATGGTGGAATAACTAATGATGAAGGGAAAGGACTTGAGAAAAGTCATGATTTGAGTTCTAAGTTTTTATGGGAGTCCTTTCATAAAGCACAGGCTAAATCCATTCACCAGTGAATGCTGATAAATCTTTACCATTTATCATCTGGTTCACCAAACATAAATAACTGCATTTCTTTAAGGGAGCAGTTTGCAAAATTGAAGACAGTAATGACTTACAACCTTTGCTAATCAGTCCACATTATTATTAAGAATGATTAGAACAACTTTATTTTCAGGGTATTAATAATATTAATACAAACATTAAAACAATGCTTACTGTGTTTGTAAATGAAACTATGCAAACTTCCTGACAACTCTATGAACAACATACATTTTACCACTTTATTAATGAGAAAATCAATGTTAAATTATTGCAGATCATCTGTATTATTTGAAAGAAAAAGCTAAAGTCAAGCAGTCTGGTTCCAGAGTCTGTGTTGAACAGAACTCACAGCCTTTTGAATTTTTTTTTTCAAATGATATTAGTAGTGTACCCAAATATCAAAATGAATGATTTACCGATGGCACAAAATTTTGAAAAAAGATGAAAAATCTGCATCCTTAGATACAGAGATATTATAATCCACACCTAGATTCTCAAAATAAATTTGGAAACAGTAGAACAAGTAAATAGTAGTTTCTATCAAATTAATTAATAGTTATATATATATATGCACCCAAACAAAAATATACATTAACATAAATATGTATATATATATATATATACATGTATAAATGTACATTGATGAGAAATTTTATAAATATACTAGTACATTTTCTTTTTTTTTTTTTTTTTGCGGTACTGGGGTTGAACTCAGGGGCATTCTACCTCCAAGCTACACCCTCAGCCCTATTTTTTATTCTTTATTTTGAAACCGAGTCTCACTAAGTTGTGGAGTGCCTCACTAGGTAGCTGAGGCTGGCCTCGAACCCGGATCCTCCAGTCTCAGCCTCCCGAATGCTGGGATTACAAGCGTGCGCCACCACGCCTGGCTCCTAGTACATTTTCTGTAGTGGTGCTATAGATTGCACCCAGGGTCTCACACATACTAGACAGGTTCTCTACCACTTAACTATATGCCTAGTTCCAATATATAAATTCTCAGAAATCTAAGGACATAGGATTTCATGAAGAAAGGGAAATAAAGAACTTTTCATTAGTTCAAAGTAAATTAAAATATTATTAAATATTGTATCTTTCTGTAACTTTGGTTTTATATTTATTAATTTGTAAGATGTATATCTTTCTTTATATTTATGTGAATGTAGCTGGAAACACCTTAAGTTCAATGGTATATTACAATTTTTATTGACCAGATAAACTTTGCTATTATTCTGGATAATATAACTAAGTACCCAAAAGCACATAAAAATTTTCATTGGTTCATCATAATCATACATTGAATCAAGCAAAAATAGCTTGAGTATTAATTAATTAAATAAAGAACATGATTATTCTCTACTGTTATGCCAAACTCCTCATTGTTACTATTTAATAAGGCTAAATAAAACCAGGACTTTAAAACTTGAGTAGCATATATAAATTTATTGGGGAAGAAATTCAGACATTTTATTATTTTTTTTATCACATTAAGAAAATTATACACCATGACCTAGATAGGTTCATCCCAGGAATGCAAGGCTGGTTCAACACATGAAAAATAACTCATGTAATTCACCACATAAGCAGAATCAAAGACAAAAATCACATGATCATCTCAATAGATGCTGAAAAAGCATTTGACAAGATCTAGCACCCATTCATGCTAAAAGCACTGCAGAGAATTGGAATAGAAGAAACATACCTCAACATCATAAAGGTAATCAAAAGGCCCACAGCCAATATCATATTAAATGGGGAAAAACTGCAAGAATTCCCACTAAAAACAGGAACAAGACAAGAATGTCCATTATCACCACTTCTGTTCAATATAGTACTTGAGACTCTAACCAAGAGAAGGAAATCAAAGATATAAAACTAGAAAAAATAAAATAAAAGAACTAAAACTATCCCTTTTTGTAGATGGCATGCTACTATATTTAGAAGACTCAACAAAGTCAACTAAAAATCTTATAGAACTCATCAACAAATTCAGCAGTGTCTGGATACAAAATCAATATTAAAAAACAAATCAGAGCTTTCCTATATGCCAACCATAAACTCAGACATTTTAGAACAAGTTTTTAAAAGAAATTCAGTGAAATGGATGGAACTGGAAAATATACTAAATGAGATTAGTCAGTCACAAAAAGTTGGATATTTTTCCTCATATGTGGAAACTCAGAAGAAATTGGAACACAGGAGGGACTCCACAAAGGAGGAGAAACTTTAGTGAAGGAAGGGACCTAATTGAGGGAGAAGGAACTGGGTTGGGGAGGAGAAGAAGGAAAACTTCAGGAGGGAAACACTTCAATGGACAGGATGTACATACACAAATTTATCAAATCCAATTGCTTTGTCGAGCACAGAACGGTAGGAAGAGGGTGAGGGGGAAGGGAGGACTGGAGAAGGGCTCAACTAGTGCTGTGTACATGTATGTCTCTATCATCCTGAACTTCATTACAATTTATGATTATGATGAACCAATAAAAAAGGAAAAAAAATAAATACTATGCTGTTGTATTATTTTTTCATCACTACAGCAAAATACCTGAGTAAGGTTAACTTCATAAATAAAAGACGCTTATTTAGTTAAGATCTATGGATATTCAATTATATGATGCTGGCCTCTGTTTACCTCTATTGAGATGTACGTGAGAATGGAAGACTATATTTTGAAATAGGAAGCCTGAGAGATTCAGAGGTCAGGCTATGGCTTAATTACCAACTTGTTCTGCAGAGAATATACTTTGAGAGATGACATGATACAAACCAAAGAATAAACTATTTGATGAGTCAGGTGCGATGGTGCACAACTGTAATACTGGTACTTGGAAGGCTGAAACAGGAGGATCTGAGATTTGATACCATCATGTAGTAATTTATTGAGACCTCGTTCTAAAATTAAAAATAAATAAATAAAAAGGGCTGGGAGTTTAGCCTAGTGATAGAGCACCCCAGGGTTTAATCTCCAGTACCAGAAAAATAAAAAGAAAATAAACAATTTGATGGTACACAGCAAAGTACTGAAGAGAAAACATAGATTTCAATATCATTTGAAGAAAATTTATTTAGAAAACTCAAATATTTTTAGTGAAAAAATCTTTAGAAATGTTTCTACATTATCTTTTTCACTGAAGTTTTTCTTTTTATGCATGCATATAAATGTAATGATATAATATAAATCTATATCTAAATAAAAATAGACTCTCATTAAATACAAATAAAATATTTCATAGGTAAATAAACATCATTTTGATCTAATTCATATTTTTCTTTGTGCTTTTTAAAAACCATTTTAGCCCTAAATAAAATAACTTTGTATTAAGCTTTGGATTTAACTTCTCTTGAATTTATCTTTTAGGATATAATGATGTTTAACATTTATAATTCAAAAATAGTAATAAAACAATAGATAAAGGCAGAAAATGATTATTATTCTGCATTAAAATATGTTTTCAATTATTAACAGTTATACAGCTCAGAATGCATACTACTTTATGTCACATTTTAAGCACTGAGTTATATTTTAATATGAATATAAAAATCTTTTTTTTTTTTTTTTTTTGCGGTACTGGGGATTGAACCCAGGGGCATTCTACCTCCGAGCTATACCCCCAGCCCTATTTTTTATTCTTTATTTTGAAACCGACTCTCATTAAGTTGCGGTGTGCCTCACTAGGTAGCTGAGGCTGGCCACAAACTCGGATTCTCCGGTCTCAGCCTCCCGAATGCTGGGATTACAAGCGTGCGCCACCACGCCTGGCTTTATTTTATTAATTATATTGTTATATTCATCTTCTCAGAGATATTGGGGTAATGCAGGTTAAAAAATTAATTATAGCAATGGTATCATAAGTTTATTTGCTGTTAACCTTGTCAATAAGATGGTGTTTTATTATAATGCTCATAAATATTGCTTTGAAAATTAATACTTGTAAATCTCAGAATCATAGAAAATATACGATTATTTGTGCAGCACAATTTTTATGTTAATAAAATATTAATGAAAGAAAGCAAGAATATTTCAATCATGCAAAATGCTTATAATTGACATTTGTAAATGTGTGTCTCTAAATAGAGCATTTTTGAAATTTTCTGACTTTAATATTTTAAATATGAAAATTACATGCTAGGTACCAATTAATTTTTAAAATACTGTAAGAAAAATGTTACATTTTGTTAATGTTTAAGTATCATAAGTGTCAATAATATTTTTGTATGTATTTAAGTGTATCTCCAGTTTTCCCACTTCTTGAAAAACTATAAAATGTGAATCTGGACCTCATAAAATGAGTTTGAAAATATTCAAACTCTTATTATTTCATGGTATAATTTGAGAAGTATTGAACTTAGTTCTTAAAGGTTTTATAGAATTCATCTGAAAATCAGGTTCTGGACTTTCTTTATTGGAAAGATTTTTATTTCTATTTCAAACTCTGCTTGCTATTGGTTTATTTAGTTTTTCTATATCTTCTTGATTCAAATTAAATAAGTTGTATGTGTCTAGAAATTTGTTAATTTTTTCTAGGTTTTCTAATTTATTGGACCATAAGTTTTTCAAATAGTTTCTAATGATCCTCTGAATTTACACATTTGGTGATATCTCCTTTTCGTCTCTTATTTTAGTAATTTCAGTCAATTTTCTCATTTATTTAGTTTTTCTAAAGGTTTATCAATCTTGGTTACCTTTTTAAAAACTAGCTCAATACTTTGTATTTTATTAATACTTTGTATTTTATTCGCCATTTCTTTGATTTCTGTTTTTATTTTAATTATTGTCTCATATTAGTTTGGTTTTTGTTTGGAGAGTTTCTGTTTTTCTTATGTGGGCACTCAATCCTATAAAATTCTCTCTTATAATCACCATTAATGTGTTCCGGAGGTTTTGATAAATTGTGTTTCTATTTTCATTCTATTCTAAGATTTTTAAAAATGTCTCCCCTTATTTCTTCCATAACACAGTCTTCATTCAAAAGTCCATCATTCAATCTCTAAGTATTTATGTAACTCTTCTGGATCTTCTGAAAGTTAATTTTTACTTTAAATTCATTATGACCTGAAAAGATGCAAGGAATTATATCAATTTAAAAATGCTATTATTTGCTTTGTGGTCCACAATATGATTTATTTTAAAGACGCTTCCATGAGAAGCTGAAAGAAATGTAAATTCAGCTGTTTGGGGATGTAATATTATGCATATGTCTATCAGGTTCATTTGGTTTATAGTGTTCCTTAGGTCTGAAGTGTCTTCACTGTTTTTTTGTCTGGAAGATTGATGTTGAAGAATGAATAAACCACAGCATATCCCCTTGTACAAGAAACAATTCAAGATGGATGAAAGTCCCAGAAATAAGACCAGAGACTTTGTAGTTACTAGAATAGGGTATAGGACCATAACTCCATTGCATATGTACTGTTAGAAATGTTGAGAAGACTATCAAAGCATAGGTAATTAAAACAAGAACTAATAAGTAGGATGGCAATAAATAATAAATCTCTCTGCAGCAAAGCAAACCAAGATTTTGAAAAGAAATCCTACAGAATAGGTGAAAAGTTTGACAGCTAATAAATATTATCAATTCCCTGATAGAGGACTAATATCTATAATATACAGAGAACTTTAAAAATATGAAGCAGCCAAAATAACGGAATTTCTGATTCAACAGAATAGACAAATCTCAAAAGAAGAAATTCAAATAGCCAGTACATATATGAAGAAATATTGAGCATTCTTAGCAATTTTGGAGATGCAAATCAAAGCTAAGCTGAGAGTCCATGTAACTCCAGCTAGAATGGCAATTATCAAGAATACAAGCAATAATAAAATCTTCCTAGGATATGTATGTAGAATAGAAGCCTTTCTATAGTGTTAATGGGGCTCAAACTGCTTTGGAAATCAGTGTGGAGATTCCTAAAGGACTTTGAATGGAACTTTCATATGAACCAGCTATACCACTCCTGGGTATCTTTCTAAAGGAACTGAAATCAGAATACTACAGTGTATCAACCTAGGTGTCCATCAATAGGTGAATAAATTACTAAAGTGCGGTATCTAGTTCTATCCAATTTTCTGAAAATTACATAATTTTTTTCTTTATGTCCGAGTAAAATTTCATCATGTGTATATATCACACTTTTGTAACTCATTCACCTCTTAATGGACACCTAGGCTGATACACATTTTGTGAATTGTGCTTCTATATACATGGAGATGTAGCATCCCGATTTCACATTGAACTAGAGGGTATTATGCTAAGTGAGATTAGCCAGTCTCAGAAAGTGAATGGTGATATGTTATATTTCACATATCAAAGCTAGAATGAAACTGGAATACAAAAGAGACTTAAAATAATGAGGAGAGGTACCAAAAAAATAGGGAAAGGGGATTTGGGTAGGAAGATGGAGTGGGAAGGAAGACTTGATAAATAAATCAGTTCAAACAATATTATGTATGTTCTTGAAGCTAACAATACCAATTTCATTTTGAAAACAGCAGATTGGGATCTGGGAGAAAATGCACTGAGTGCTGTGCTATGTACTTGTATGTTTCTATCATACTAAACCTCAATAGGACCTGTGGTCACAATGCACCAATATAATTATTTTTAAAAAGAATAATTAGAAGGGGTTGGGAAAGGGAAGTGGGAAGGGGAAAAGGGAGACATGATTAAAGAACAGTTCAAATAAGGCTGTGTTCATATATAAAGCTAGCAGTATCAATTTCAATATTTTGAATGTAAGAAAGAGGAAGTGGGGTGGGATCCAGAGGGAAACACCAAGTGATAAGTGCGTGTATTTTTCTTTCACTCTGAACTTCATTATTTTGTATAATTACAATGCACCAACAAAGGTATATTTTAAAAATATGTCAGTCCACTAAATAATCAAAGAAAGATTGCATTCTAACAGACTGTTTAACCTACTGTTTGAAAATTATCTGCACTTTGTTTGCTTGAAAATGTTTCTAAACACATGTCTGTTATCTTTAGAGAAGCATTGGAAAGTATCAATCTAAAATGTTGAAGTATTTTGAAAAGCAAATTGAAATATTAGCTTAAGTTGTCCATTGCCTGTTTGATATTCAACAATTTCAAACCAACCAACTTTCCTTCCTTCCTTCCTTCCTTCCTTCCTTTCTTCCTTCCTTCCTTCCTTCCTTCCCTCCCTCCCTCCTTCCTTCCTTCCTTCCTTCCCTCCCTCCTTCCATCTTTCCTTCCCTCCTTCCTTCTTTCCTTTCTTTTTTTCTCTTAATTTTTAGATTAAGCAAAACTTGGTAATATAAAGCTTAATAAGGAAGTCACATATCTTTATTTTTTTTCAGAGTTGGTGAGAAAAAGAATAAAACCAGTGCTTTTACAAAATGACTTAACTTTAAAAATTGTCTTTTACTACTGCTTTATATTTCTAGGGATTGACAATTCTTAAAGTTAACTAATAAATTTCAGGAAAAAATTTAAAAATTGCTTTACAGGAGCTAATATTTTATTGTCAACTCAAATTCATTGCTTGAAATATTTTAGCAGTGAGTGTGTGTCCCATATCTGTTGCTATTTCTTTTATTCCCTGCTTTCTATCTTTCTTTTAATTAATCACATAAAAATAATATGAAAGCAACATGTTTTATTCCAGGTTCTCAGGTTGGTCATTCTTTTAACTCAGCAAATGAGTAGGTTAAGGTAATAAAAAGAAAAAATCTAATTTTATTGAAAGGATCACTTAAGTGATTGCATTATAAAAGACAAATTGCAGATATAATGAACATCTGACCTGCCAGTTGGAATGTCCTAAATTTTGGAAAAATGCATAGAAGAGAGTTCATTTTTTCTTCCTGTATGATATCAATGGAGATAAAAATGCATCTATAAACAGTTAATATACTTTTATGTTCTGAAATTGTTTCAACATATTAATATTCTTTGAATCCATAAAAATTATTAATGCCTATTAGTCAAATATTTACTATCAAAAATGAAAGGTTTCTCAAAAGGCTCTGTATATGAATTCTTTCCCAGCTGACTGAAATTTGCATTTTATGAAATCTTACTTAGCTTTCAACACTTGGATCAGGTATCACTTCCTACACGTATTCCCAAGCTAGTATGGACTGATTGTCAATTTTTTTTTCTCTTTCTTTTTAAGTAGTAGTGAAGATTGAACCCAGGGATATTCTATCTCTGATTAGAATTCTATGTCTAGCCCTTTTTAGTTTTGTTTTGAAAGAGATTCTTGCTAGCTTGCTGAGAGTTTCACTTAGTTGCTGAGGCTGGCCCAGAACCTGTGATCTTCATTTCTCAGCTTCCTAAGTAATGGGATTAAAGGCATATGCCACCACTCCTGGCTGTGATTGTCAATTTTGACATGACATGTGTGCCCTTTGGTTTTTACCCTTTCTTATATAATAATAATAATTACCATTACTACTATTATTATTACTATATTATTTTGTGTGTGGTACAGGGGATTGAGTTCCAGGACATTCTTTCTCTGAGCTATACCTCAAGCCCTATTTTTAAATTTTAGTTTTACTTTGAAACAAGGTTTTGCTAAGCTGATGAGAGTCTCACTATTTGCTGAGGCCATCTTCAAACCTGTGATCCTCCTGTCTCAGCCTCCCAAGTACTAGGATTGGGTTACAGGCATGCAACACCACACCCAGCTTCATGTATTAAATATATGTATTTTTCCTGCAATATAATCTTTTAACAATTTGAATCCTGACACTTTTGACAGGCATTGGTATTTTGTACTCAATCAATATAAATTTGTTGACATTAAAAGGGTCTAACTTCTGCACTCAAAGTAAAAAAAAAAAAAAAAAAAAAAAAAAAAAAAAAAAAAAAAAAAAAAAAAAAAAAAAAAA
>PVLC010007920.1:0-27413 GCA_004027655.1 Graphiurus murinus | reverse complement strand
GGAGTTTCTGCCATTATAACAAGAAGGGGAGAGAGAAAAAAAGTGAGAACTAGATCCATAACTTTCTTTGACATCAGTAACCAATAAAATAACTCCATGAAGGATAAGATATTATTTATCTGATTCAATGGTGTTTGGTATGACAGTTTTAATTTCCCCTAATTCCAATTTCAGCAGTATTATAGCCAGTGCATAAGCCAAATGGTCTACGAATTTAATATAGACTACTTAATTACTTTGGCTGTACCTTTTATGGAAACCATTATTCACAAAATGCAAGATCCTAAATGAATTCATAATTTATGATAACCTTTATAGTTTGAAAAATGTCTTCTTTATAATCTCAATTTCAGAGTCCAATAAGACAAATATATATATTGCAATGCAATTAAAATAAACAATTATTTTCTGTATTGCCATAAGAATCTTGAGTTTGCCAATGTATGGTCAACATACAAGACTGTATGCTTTGACCTTACAAATCATTAAGAGTGTATTAATGATAGTCATCTTTTATTGAGGGTGCAGAAATAATACAAGAAGAAAAGAATTGCACTTTTATAAACTTGAGTATGCATTTATCATCATAGTATTCTAATTTTAATTCTTTTGGAAAGATACAGAAGAGAGGAATAACTGTTTCATATGGTGATTCCATTCCTAATCTTTTGAGGAATTTACATATTGATCTGATAGTGGTTATAGTAATTTACCATCCCAACAGTGCCTCAGAATTTCTATTTCCTCATATCCTTGCTAGTATTTATTTTTTTTGCATTTCCTCTGTTTATAAAATAATCACATAAATAATCCAGAATAATCTTGATTATTGAACTTAAATTCATCTGCAACCTCAATGATCTTTGCCCTGTAACCAAAAGTGTTCACAATTTGTGGGAAATTGCTTGTAGTATATTCTAAGTGGCCATGATTCTTCCTATCATATATCAATTTTAAAATACTTCTGATTTATATACATATGTACATTCATATATATATGTATATGTATGAATTATATAAGTATGACATGTTATTCAATAATACTATATTTAAATTGATTTCAGAAAACTGATAAATTAATAAAGAAAACTTTATACTCTATTAATTTATAATTAGTATTAGTTTACAAGCTAGAAGATATATAAATATTACAAAGACCCACTATTCTAGGTTGGCATAGTACATGTCTACAATTATAAAACTTCACTATATTGAACTTTAATCACTCATAATTTTTAGAATTTATTTCTCTTATATCTGTCATTTTTTTCTGTTTTTAATTTAGTAAGTTAAAATAACATCTGAATAAATGCATTAATTTACAGGTTAGTCTTAATATAAAATGTCATTTCATTTTAAATTTTGAGTCACATATTATTGAAAATCTTTTATTTATTCAAAGTTCATAACATGTAATATATAGCACTCTGCATTTGTATTGCTTGTTACTTCTAAATTTAAGGTAACGGATATGTCACAAGCCATTTTAAAACACAGCATCAATATTAAATTTTTTAACAATATTACAAAATAAAAAGTAAATATTGATCATTGATGTGGTGCTTTCAGCATATGTTAAAGAAATGTAACCTAAAATCCCATTAATTATACAGCTAACAAAAGAACATATTGAAAAAAAAATACCCAACAATAAATGATACTGTTTTTCCTCTAAGGAATATCAAATACAGCTAACAAATTGGAGAAAAAGATAGCATATTTTGAGGTGGATTTATATATTTTTTGTTTGTTTTATTTTGCAATACTGAGGCTTGAACTTAGGGGCATTCTACCTCCAAGCTACAACCCCAGCCCAATTTTTTTATTTTTTATTTTGAAACAGGGTCTCACTAAGTTTCATTAAGTAGCTGAGGCTGGCTGGGAACCCGGACCCTCTGGTCTCAGCCTCCCAAGTACTGGCAGATTTATATTTTATTATCTTCATTGCTTTTGAGCTAACCTAATTATATCCGCTAATTCTGTTTTCAGAGATTTTAATGAAAATATTAATACTAACTAGATATTTTAAAGAATGTTTAGTATAAATGACATAAGAACTGATAAAATATAATGGAATAAGACAAATAAGAAAGCTTTCTACATTTTGTAGGAAGGATTTACTATTAATTCAATCTATTTACTCCAATTAAAGTAAACCTTATATATTTGGCATGATATAAATTGAGATTGCAATAAATGCTGTAGAGCATGACAATAAACTACTGTCTAAAAATGGTTATGATATGACTAATTTGTATAAACTTACTTAGGTCACTGCACCTACATATTTGCTCAAATAGTACTCAAGATATTGGCATGGAATGATTTTTTTCAGATGAGACCACCTTTTAAATCAGAATTGTAGAAAAGCAAGTCATTTTCCACAATGTGATGGACATCACCCAAAGTCATTATAACACAGATTCCTCTTTGACTGATTTCTACCTCCTAACTGACTTTGGTCTTAAGACTTCAACATCAACTCTTCTCTGGGTTTCCAGCCTACTCATCCATGTTGCAGGTTTTATATGCATTTGTTTTATTGACATATATTGCAGTTATAATCTATCTAGAAACTTTGGAGAATAATACATTTAAGTTTTTCTTTAAATGTGTCACGGTTATGCAATTTTATCAAAATAAATTTAGGAATAGTTTTATTCAATTAAAATAAATGGAAATTTTAAAGTTGGTTGTATGATTGACTCAGGCTTTGTGAAATATATTTGCAGACTGGGCATAATTCATCTTGTTTCTCTAAGTCTCTTCAATATATAATGACCTGTATTCTACTTATGTCATGAGCAAAAATAAGTATTTTGTTGTGAGCCAGTGACATTTGGTTATTATTTTAGTGTATCCTGGCTCATTCTTTATATTTCAGTTGTTGAAACTATAGTTTAAATCCTGAAATTAAAATTGCCTCCTCATAGCATGGCCCTCAGCAACTTAGTTAAACTCTGTTTTAAAATAAATAATTAAATAGGAATTAGGTTTTAGTTCAGAAGTAAAATGCCTCTAAGTTCGATCCCCAATATGACACACAAAAAAATTACCTCTTTATTTTAGATGATAGAATAATAGTTCTAGAGATTAAATGCATATGGCTACACAAGAGCCAGCAGTATTAGGGATATCAGAATAATCTGATGAATTATTTAGTGGCTCTTTGTTAATTATGAAACGTTTGGAACCAAAATTTAAAGCCGGGCGTGGTGGCACACACTTGTAATCCCAGCATTCTAGAGGCTGAGACCAGAAGATCCGGGTTCGCTGCCAGCCTCAGCTATCTAGTGAGGCACTCCACAACTTAGTGAGACTCGGTTTCAAAATAAAGAATTAAAAAATAGATCTGGGGGTATAGGTCAGAGGTAGAATGCCCCTGAGTTCAATCCCCAGTAACGAAAAAAAAAAAAAAAAGGATTACCAGTTAAGTTTAACTTTGGTACTTATTACTTTAAATCTCCAACTTTATGATACATATATTGAACAATCTCAATCGATTCATAACTACTTAATGAACTTACAGTTCTATATAAATGAGCTAACCTAAAGTTAATTGAGAAAATTGCAGTTTTGACACACTAATTGCACAGTAACATTACAAATATGTAAATTATTTGTTTTTGTTATTATCAAGGTCATTGGTAATGACTATGAAAAATACTAAGACTTTGAGGAACTGTGTGAGTTAAATATCGGATATTATAAATTCTTGTAAACTAAATATTTTAATCTACAAGTAAGCATGAAATCTTATGGGAATTAAGTCATAATTTCAATTTGATCTACATGTCTTGGATTATGTTCAAAGACATCTCATGAATTCATATATTAAAATCTCAAGGTTGTTTAAATTTCAATAAACATTTACAAATTATTTGGAAATCTCTTGGAAGAAAGGCAAAAGGAAACTTCTAGAGTGTTTTCCTCATAATAACAACAAGAGATCAAAATAAAAATAACAACCCTCTAGTCCTGTAAATATCTTGCTGCTTTTTAAAGTGTGGAGATTTGTCCACATTAGAATCTTGAAAAACATAGAAGTGATGGTTGATAACACAACCTCATTTAATTATCCACTTCAATTGGCTCAATAGACAGATGGGACTTGGAGAATGACAGTAAATAATCATCAGTTTAATTAGGTAGTGAATCTTGTTACAGCTGCTGTCCAGATGTGGTCTCTCTATTGGAGCAAATTAATAAAGCTACTTGTATCTTGCATATGTATTGAAGAGATTAATTTTTCCACTTTCATGATAAAAACTGGTAAGAAGAAAAAAATTTTTAAAAAAGCAATGGATGAGAGTACATGCTTTATTTATTTTTAGGGAATGCATCAATGCTCTATTTCTGTTCCAAAACTAAGTCTCTAGGAAACATAGCTGCTCATCATCTCACATGATTTTTCAGTAGTCCCTTCTTATTCACTAGGAAATGTTCCAAGATCCCCAGTGGATACCAGAAACTACAGACAGTACTGAACCATATATACACTATGATTATATTCTGTACATGCACACCTATAATAAAGTTTAGTATAAAAATTAAGCAAAATTAAAGATTAACAGCAATAACCGAATAAAATAGCATAATTATAATGATGTACTGCAGTAAAGTTATGTGAATGTGGTCTCATTTTCTCTTTCTAAATATTGTACTCACTTTTCTTATGATGATGTGAGATGATACAGTTTCTTTTTGGTTTATTTAAATTTTGAGCATCACTACTCTAGTACTTTGGGGCCAGTTTTAAGTAAAATAAGTGTTACTTGAACATGAGCATTGCAATACCACAATAATTTCTATCGTAACCAAGACAGCTAGTAACTAATTGAGGTTAGCACATACAGCATGGATACTCCATTTTTATTCTTCTGACAAATGCATGATGACACCCGGGGTGAGATGGAGCTGGAAAACATACAATTTCATGACTCTACTCAGAAAAATATGCAAATTAAAATTTGTAATTTTTTATTGGTGCATTATAATCATACATCATGATGAATTTCAGAGTGATAGAGACAAGCATGCACACAGAATTCATTGAGCCTATCCCCAACTACCATTCAATTCTCTCACCCTCTCCATCTACAACACTGAAATTGACATTGGTAAATTTGTGTATGTACATCATGTCCATTGAAGTGTTTCATTTATCATCCAATCTCTATCCTTATATCTCCCTCCCTCCCTTAGGCCCCCTCTTTCACGCTCCTAGAGTTTCTCCTTCTTTGGCTAGAGTATATTTTATACTTCAATTTCTGATATGAGGGAAAACATCTCACCTTTCACTTTTTGTGACTGACTAATCTCATTTTATCAAATATTCTCCAGTTCCTTCCATTTTCCTGCAAATGACATAATTTGGTTCTTCTTTATGGCTGAGTAGAATTTCATTGTGTAAATAGCCCATAATTTTGTAATCCATTCATCTGTTAATGTACACCCAGGTTGGTTCCATATTTTTTCTATTGTGAATTGTGCTGCTGTAAACACAGACAGACATACATGTGTGACATGATAGAGGATAGCAATCCCCTTAGGTAGATGCCCAAGAGTGGTATAGCTGGATCATATGGAAGGATCATTTTTATTCTTCTGAGAAACCTCCACACTGATCTCTAAAGTGACTGTCCTAATTTGCAATCCCACTAACAATATATCACAATTCCTACTTCTCCATATTCTTGCCAGCATGCATTATTGTTTTAATGATTGTCATTCTCAGTGTAGTTTTGATTTGCATCTCTTTGATTGCTAAAGATGCTGAATATTTTTATATATGTATTGTCCATTTGTATTTGTGTATATTTTTATGATCTCTCTACAACCTGCAATCAACTTTCCATCTCTTCTATATTGAGACAGCTGTGATTAAAAATAGTGTCCTAAAAGAGAGAAATTGTCTACAATATTATTAAGCTTTTCCAGACATCCATTTGCCTAAATGAGTTAAAAATGTTGTTTCTCTCTCTATGCCTAACACTCTTTATTTTATTTTTATTTAGTATTGACATTTAATTTATTTTTGCTATAAAATTAAATTTTATTTTTCATTCTTTATACTTTTATTGGTGCATTGTAGTATTACATCATAATGTAGTTTATAGTGATATTGACATGGATACACACAATAGTTGGTGAGTTTTCCCTTGACTCCCTCCCTCCTCCCCTACTCCCTCATAGAAGATATTGAGATTGGCATTACTATTTTCACATATATGTATACTGTCAGTGGAAGTGATTCCTTCATTAATTCTCCCCCAGATCCCAAACCAACTCCCTTACTCCATTGAGGTTTCTCTTCTATTATCTAAATTACCTCTTATATCCCAATTATTCTCTAGTTTCTGCATATGAAGGAAAACATATGACCCTTTACTTTCAGTGACTGGCTAATCTCACTTTAAAAAAATGTTCTCCAGGTCCATCCATTTTCCTTCAAATGTCATAATTTTGTTCTTTATTGCTGAATAGAATTCCATTATGTTTATATTATATTTTTTATAATCCATTCATCTGTTGATGAACATCTTATTTGTTTCCATAATTTGACTCTTATGAATTGTGCTGCTATAAACATGGATATACATATGTTACTCAAATATTCTGATTTCAATCCCTTTGGAAAGATACCCAGGAGTGGTATAGATGAATCATATGATGGATCCATTCTCAATTTTCTGAGAAATCTCCACATTGATCTCCATAGTGGCTGCACTAATTTTTAGGCCCACAAACAGTATAGAAGAATTCCTATTTACCTGGATCCTCACCAGAATTTATTGTTATTTGACTTTTTGATGATTTCTATTCTTATTGAAGTTGGATAGAATCTCAGTGTAATTTTAATTTGCATTTCCCTGATTACTGATGATATTGAACATTTTTAATGTATTCATTGACTATTAGTATTTATTTTTTTGTGAAGCATCTATTTAGTTCAATCGGCTATTTCTTTTGTTTTGTTTTTTTGGCGGTACTGGAGATTGAACCCAGAGAAATTTTACCTCCAAGCTCCACCTCCAGTCCTATTTTTATTCATTACTTTGAAATAGAGTTTCACTAAGTTGCAGAGGGCCTCACTAAATAGCTGAGGCTGTCCATGACCCAGATCCTCCAGTCTCAGGCTCCCAAGTACTAAGATTACAAGTGTGCACCACTATTCCAGTTCAACTGATTATTTCTTGAATGGGATATTTTATTAGTGTTAAGTTTTTAAACTTCTTTGTATACAATTGCAATTAGGAGAAATAAAATGTACAGAGAACTATTATAATAAAGGTGATTATTATTAATGATGATATATTGCATTCTTGAAAAGAACAATGACAATGCATATTATATATTCTCACCAAAAAATTCTTTCTTCTTTGTAATCTGTATATTCATATAAATTCTGTGTAATTTGTATATTCTAGATATTAGTACTCTATCAGAGGGATAACTGGCAAAGACTATTTCTAATTTTGTAGGCTTTCATTTTAGACCCTAGATGGTTTCCTCTGATGAGAAGTAACTCTTTAGTTTAATGCTGTCCTGTTATTAATTTTGGTTTTAATTTTCACAAATATGGAGGTCTTGTTGAGGAAAATTCTACCTGTGTCTATATGTTGGAGTGTTAGGCATATACCCTCCTCTAGTAAATTCAAAGTCTCTGGTCTAATTTCCAGATCTTTGATCCATCTTAAGTTAACTCTTATGCAGGGTAAGAAGTTAAAATTTAATTCCATTTTTCTATAAGTGGATAATCAGTTTTCATAATATTATTTTCTAAAAGCTTTCATTTCTCCAATGTATGTGTTTACACCTGTGTTGAAAATCAAATGACTATACATGGATTTGTTTCTGTATTTTCTATTCTGTTACATTGGTCTATGTGTCTGTTTTGTGCCAATCCCATGCTGTTTTCATTGCTATTCCTCTATAGTATAATTTGAAGTCAGGTATTGTGATGTCTTCTACATGGTTCTTATTGATGACAATGACTTTGGCTATTCTCAGTCTTGTTTTTTCCAGATGAAATTTAGGGCTGATTTTTTTAGCTGGGAGAAGAATGACATTTTATTTTGATAAGGATTGCATTGGTCCTGTAGATCACTTTTGGTATAATTGCCATTTTGATAATATTTATTTTGACAATCCAGGAGCATGGGAGAATTTTTCCGTCTTCTAATATCTTCAATTTCTTTCTTTATTGTCTTATGATTTTTATTGTAGAGGTCATTTACCTCCTTGGTTATATTTATTCCAAGACATTGTATTTTTTTAAAGGTTATTCTGAATGAAATTTTTTTCTGAATTTCTTTTTTCAGTGGATTCATGGTTGGCATACGGAAGACTATTAATTTTGTATCATATTACTTTGCTGAATTTGTTAATCAATACTAGAAGTCTTTTGGTTGAATTTTTTGTGTCTTTTAAGTATAAACTCACATCATTTGCAAATAGAAATAATTTTTTTCTATTTTTCCTATTTGTATTGCTTTGATTTGCTTCTCTTGTCTTATTTCTTTGGCTCTAACACTTTTATATTGACAGATAACATTGTATTTTTTTATTGTATACAAAGTTATCTCTGGAAGTACATAGGCATTTTGAAATGGTTAAAACATTAACAAATGCATTACCTCCTAAAGCTAGCAATTCTTTGGTGAGAATATATAATATGCATTGTCATTGGTCTTTTCAAGAATGCAATATATCATCATTAATAATAGTCACCTTATTATAATAGTTCTCTTTACATTTTATTTCTCCTAATTGTAATTGTAAATCTTTTGATCAAGATTTTCCCATTCCACTACCTCCCTGTCAGTCATCCAGCATCCAGTAACCACATTTTACTCACTTTCTCTTTCTTTCTTTTTTTTTTTTTTCTAGAAGATCAACTTATTTTGTTTCCATGTATTAAGGAGGTCATGATGTACTTGCTTTTCTATAGCTGGCCTATTTCTCTTAATGTAATGCCCTCAAAGTTTATTCATGTTATAATAAATAACAATACATTATTATTTTTCTTGCTTTATAGCATTCCAGTGTGTGCATACCATATTTACTTTATCCATGTATGGATAGACATTTAGTTTAAGTCTGTACTTTGGCTATCATGAATAATGATGCAATAAGGATAAATCAAATGAAAGACTATATAGGCTCTCCTTTCTGGCACAGGCAGAGCTAAGCCTTAGTAGAACTATTAAATTTTGAAAAAAGTACATCCTATTTAGAACTTTTATTTTTCATCATTTATTAAGTAACTAAAGTCATCTCTCTAAATGAACTCAAAGAATAAGAATTGTTTTCACTTCTTTCAGTGGTTGAAACATTTAAGTGTGTAGATATGATGGTTAACTCATAGTCTAAGGTAAACTCCAATGTGGAATTGGACCTATGACAACACATACAATTACAAGTAGGGCCTTGCTGTTAAAGTCGCCAACGTCTTTTATTACTTGTTAGCACCTGGTTTTCTATTGTTTCTTCTGCAATGTGAAGTTGAAGTGAACATGAAATTTAAGGTGTCCAATCCAAACTTATTCTGATTTACCTCTATATTAAATTAGATATATTTAATTACAATAATAATCAAAAGTGTTAAAAAATTTAAAAACTGTGGGCCTATGCATATCCTGAAGAAATACTCATGCTTCATATCAGAATTTCTATCTTCCTATTATGACTTCTGCAGCACTCTACAATATACCTGCTGCAATGGAAGTTATATATAACTAGTTGACTGATAAGAAAAATAATCAAGTTTGTTATACAGAGTTTAATTTTTTTCCATTATCTACAATATTCTTTTACACATTTGCAACTCAATATACTAAAAACCCTGAAGTTTACCAAAGATGCCAAATACATATAGTTGACTTAAACTATTACCAGCATATTATCTTACACTATATTTAGAATATAAACATTCCTTATAAAAATAACAAATGCATTTATAACAATGACTAAAGGTTTGAGTTGCTGAAAAATTATTGAGTGTAAAGGTTGGTGATACTTCAGAATATTATTAATTTTTGCCTCACAGGCTTTCTACAATGAAGTTAATTTAAATAAAATTAAGAAAAACAAAGTTATGTCATTTACAGGAAAATGAATGGACTTGGAGAATGTTGTGTTAAGTAAGATTAGCCAGTTATAGATTGTAAAGAGTTATATACTTTCTCTCATATGTGGAAGCCAGGGAGTAATTGAAATATAATTGGGACTTTAGATAATGGAGAAAAAGTCTAGTGGAGCAAGGGAGGTGGTCTTGGGGAAAGAATATCAAGAATTAATGAAGGAAGACTTTCACTGACATTGTGTACATACATGAGAATGCCCATTGCTATTGGTCCATTTCTTACCTTACAATGGCACTTCCTTGATTTATTCTTCATGACAGTCTGGTATATAATTCCTTGGCATTATTTCCACTGATGAAACCACATTGATTTCTTGGACTGAAACATGCTATTTTTCTCAAAACCTTCATTGTAAAGACTTTCTTGTCCCTGTCAGCCAGGTTCTATGAGGCTGCCGGAGCCATCCCTTCTCATGTTGTTTATTTTTGTGCCATCCTTGGTGACTGCTTGTGTCACTGAGGGAATGAGAGGGAAGCAATGGATAGGTGTCGGATGCCCACCTTGCAGTTCCTGGCTGAAGTGATAGTGACTGGGGCCAGCTGTGCCAGTCCCTTGGTTTGTTCGTGACTTGGCTAGTCAGTGTTTCAATGGAGCTGCTTAAGGTTTCTGCTTCTGTTACCAAACTAGTGCATAACTTTTATGATTCCCCCAAATTATAATTACTGATAGTCTTTAGTCTAACAGCACTAATCGTAATATAAGCAATCAATTAACACATATACATATTGTTTATCTGTAGCATGCGCAGTGAAAAATGTCCAAGAAATTCATTTTATAATATGCAATTTATTGAAGAAAGGGAATTTTCACAGGGACACTGTCAGTGTCATTGCATTTTAAGCAGATATTAACACTTGAACTCACAAAATCAACAGAAGGTGACTATAAAATAATGACAGCAGCACAGTAGGCACTACAGTTAGCTTTATGTAGTAATTATTTGAAACTGCTTCTTTTCACTTGTTTGCATTTCACTCAACTGGGAATGTACCTTGTATGGTCGATGAATATTTGTGAGTAAATTTTGATAAATTTTAAACCTTTAATCACAGATTTTTAAATATATATATATAATATTTATAATAGCAAGTTATATATTTTTGGAATCCTAAATTGGTTTTATTTTATTTTTATTTGTATATGCTTTTATTGGTGCATTTTAGTCTTACATAATAATATAGTTCAGAGTGATACTATTTTCTACATATATTTTATTCATTTGTGACAATTGTTTCTTAATTTTTCAATATTTCTAAGCAATTTGGTTATAATTATCATGAATCCCCCCCCCCAAAAAAAAGAAAAAGTAGAAGTGGACCTAGGCAGTTCAAACCTATGTAATTCAAAAGTTAATTGTATTTGTAGCACTTTCATGAATTTCTTAGTCATTTTTTTTAGTTTAAAGTTGTTTAATGATTTTTTAATAATTTATTTATTTTTCATCATAGAATTTTTTATACATTTTTTGAGTACAACAGGGTTACATAGACATTTATGACATATCAATCATTGTCAGATCACAATTAGCACCACTTTTTTGTTTTACATATATAGCCCACATTCTTAACATAGGCTGGTAAAGCAAACTTTCTAGAGTCATAAAACCATACTCCTTTAGGGTCATATCTTTACTTTCCAAGAAGTAGGAGGGTCTTTCATCTATGCTTCCTTGGGGCAATCTCCAGACTTCGAGACGCCAATGTAGCCATAGAAGAAGAATCAGTATAATTGCTCATATATGCAGATAACAACTGCCAGGGGGGAAAGGACCCAGCTGGGCTCCCACAACTCCCCCGTTTTTATTTTAAAATGCACGAAGGACTGTGCCTGTCTTAGGTCGTTTCCTATCAGGTGCTTAATCTTATCTGTCATGGAGTCTCGATGAGAAATTAGTGCAACCACTTTGGAAAACAGTATGGAGGATCCTCAGACAAATGAGAATGATCCTACCATATGACCCAGCAATACCACTTCTGGGTATCTACCCAAAAGAACGGAAACCAATCTATCAGACCAACACATGTATATCTATGTTTATAGCTGTACAGTTTACAATTGCCAAACTATGGAACCAGCCAAGATGTCCATCAACAGATGAATGGATTACAAAATTATGGGATATGTACACAATGGAATTTTACTCAGCCATAAAGAAGAACAAAATCATGTTATTTGCAAGGAAATGGAAAACATTATGTTAAGTGAGATTAGTCAGTCACACAAGGTTAAAAATTGAATGCTCTCCCTAATATGTGGAAGCTAGGGAGAAAATGGGAAATAAGAGGGACTCCAGATGAAGGAGAATCCTTAGGTGAACAAAGAATTTGACTTAACGGAAGGTGATGGGGGGAGGGAGGACACCCTAATTAACATGATGTATCTCCATGAATAAATCTAAGTCAATCACCAAACTGACTTGTGAGAAGGAGGGAGGAGGAGAGAGTGGGGTGGGAATTGGGGAAGGGTTAAATGAGAAATGTGTGCATGGATGTCTTTACCTATACTAGCTTGTACCTAGCAAAGATGTCCAATTTCAATGCACCAAATAAGGGAAAGATGAAAAAAAAAATATTTGTTAAAGTTACACCCGGAGATTTTGGATCTACATAGTGCGGAGCCCACTTCTATTAACCTGGCAGAAACAGCTAAGACATTTGTAGATCGGCTTCAAGCCTTGGTCACTACCTGGCCCTCGTTTACCTCCTTGCTAGGAGGAGTTATTGTAGCAACAGAAATAGTCATTCTAGGTTTATGCAACCTACTACTTGTTGTACGCCTTGTGATCAATGCCTATGTTAGTATATGAGCAGATTTACATGGAATAAAAATGCAAGCACTGCCTAGCACAGGGCCTGGTAGTCAATGACGAGTTCAATTTTCTCAGGGCAAATTTCTTAGTCATTTAACATGTATGGAATTCATCTGCCATATTTTTATTGTGAGTCAACAATTTATGTTTTTATTTAGTGAGTTCTTGATAAAGTTTTTGGGCAATTTTACCAATAACTTGTGGTTTTATGATATGATTTTAGACGGCAACAAAAGATGACTCAGATTATTATTAACACACATTTTGTATTATAATAAACCTGAATGTAATTGCTATTAACTTGTTAGATGAAGTTAGAAAGGATGGAAGAAAAGAGAAAGAATGAAGCAGAAGGAAAGAAAGGCCTGGGAAGAATTGAAGAGAAATGCAGAAAAATCCAGGAACTGTGGTAGAGATGTTAGCATGCATCATACTTTACAGATGGACAGAAGAATAAGGTAACTACTGACAGATGTGTATTATATATTACTTAGGCACAGTCTGTCATGGAGAGCATTTGTGGTGAGATGAGTGGCATGACTAATATGTGGGAGTAAAATTAGTACTTTAGAAAGATGTGTTTTTTTATGAGTCTTCCTCAACTCACATAGCATAAAATTTGCCTAAAAAGCAACTATTAAGCTGTGTAAAAATGTTTATCTCCTTTTGTTTTTCTATTGAATATACATCTTTGCAAGGAATATGATATTGAATTGATTTTGTATTATCAATGTGTAACATTTCAGGGTCATTTTAAAATCAATGTCTGACACATAGAATATGATAAGATGTATATTAAGTAACTGAATGAAATAGCATAAAAGAGCAGTTTTTAATATCCTGAAATGCAAGATAAGATTTATTTACCATAGGAAGTTTTGAATGTGATATTAACTATTTATATTAACTATTTAGCTCAATTATGTATAATGATTGTCCAATTGACATAAATTAAGATTTTCTTAGGTACCACTTACTAGATGACTATATAGGTAGAAGGCAAATAAGACATTTTATTTTAAGTAAGGGAGAAAGAAGTATCAAATCATTTTTCTGTAAACTCACATGTGCATTATAATTCATTTATGCACTTCATACTGGAGCACTATTTTAGATTGAATCATGTGCCCTCAAATATGCATGTTTGTAGTCTTAATACCATATGTCAGAATGTGAACGTGAACTTATCTGGAGAAAGGAACTTTCAGCATAATCAAGGTAAAATGAGGTCATTGTAATGCCTTATAATACAAAAATGACTTGTGTCTGTATAAGAAGGGAAAATTTGGAAGTAGAACATACACAATTTGTGAAGAGGCACAGCTAGTCTACAAATCAAGAAGAGATGCTAAGAATAGAACCTCCTCTCACAACCTTCAAAGTAAACTAAAACTGCCAACACCTTGATGTTGAGCTACTAGTCTTCAGAATTGTGAGGAAATAAATTTCTGTTGTTTAGGTCACACAGTATATAGTACTTCATTATGGCAGTCCCAGAAATCTAGTAGAACACTCATTCAGATAGTATATGTAGACTCCAAGTGTCATTCCTGCCATCCCTATCTCTTTACACTTACACAAGGGGTTGGTAATCATGCACACACCCTTCCTAGTTGATTGCTAGTTAGTTGTTATGATCTGGAATCCCAAACAGAAAATTAGAAGAAAAGATCCCTTTATATTCTAATTGTGGTAAAACCATCAACAGTAGATTTTGGCACTGCTAGAATGTTGTGTTGCTAATCTTACTAGCATCAGTGACAACAGAGAAGACTACTGACATGCACTGGGAGTGCAGACTCACAGGGACGATGGAAGCTTAAATCTCTTTTTCCCTTCTCCAATTTCAGGTCTTCCAAAGAGATTTGTGACCAAATCGTTTTATGCTTGAAATGCCCAGAGGTGTTTCAATTCTCCTGTGTATAGATTAACCAATACCGAATAGCCTGTAGAAAAAGAGCAAAACATAAGACAAATGAAAAATTTTTTTAAAAAGCACTTTCAAGAAGAAAAATTGATGTTTAGTCAAAGAGACATTCTATGGTATAACTGTAACAAGGACACATAGCACATTGTGTTTAGTAGAATGTGTGCAAAGATGGGAGTGATGTTACATGCCTGTAATACCATAGTTGGGAGACTCAGACAGAAGGATCATAGTTTCAAGACAAATTTCAGCAACTTAGAGAGGCCTTCAGTAACTTAGTGAGACTTTGTTTCTAAAATTAAAATGCCTGAGGGTCTATCTCAGAGTTAGAAGTTACCTAGTTCAACTCAAAGTAACACACACACACTCACACACATACACACACACAATCATAATAAAATAGATCCAGTTATAGTTAGATAATTTCACACTCTGCCCAATGCCCTGCAAACTGGTTGTTACCGTAGTAATGGAAATAAGCTGAGCTAGGCAAAGAGCTTCTAGGTCATCATGGTGAGATAAGATAAATGGACAACGAGTCCTAGAAAGTTACAGACGCTGGGATAAAAGACACTATGTATCCCAGCAAGTAGTCACTGACTAAGCCCTGTGATATCAGAACAGACTGGCCATCCTTTTAAAGATAAGAAAATAAGGCCTAAATATAAGACCCAAGCGTTCAGGGGATGGCCGCATCACTCTGGGGCACTTCACTGCATCCTCTCTGGTGCAGTTTGGCTTTTTCTTTTCTGCTTCTAGTAAATCCTACTTTAACTTGGCAATGACTTGTCCAGGCTCATTAATTCTATATTGGGCTGAGGAAAAGCATCCATGGTTGGCCTCCCCAACTGTAACAAAAATAATAATGATACGATGTGTATGAAAGTTGGTTGATAATATAACCATAGGCCAGATTAGAATATAAGAGACTAAAATAATTGAATTTATCAGTAAGAAATTTAGAATTTATCAGTAAGACAATGCCTTCACTATTAAAAAATGTCTGTGAGAAGAATCAGGCAGAAATTATCTTTGTATTACAGATGAGGAAAAAAGGTTAGCTGAAGCTAATCTATTATAATGCTAATTCAATATTTGCAATTTGCTACTGCTATTTGTTTTGAACTTTTTAGAAGAAGTCAATGATCATTACTGTTTATTTATCATCATTCTTTGATGACACTTCATCTTATGCTGACTTTTTTCTGAATGCACCTCTCTGCAAAATCTTCCTACATATTTCAACCCAGCTGTTTTTAAAATGTTTTAAAAATGACTTTTTTACAGATATTAAAACTTCTTTATTCATTTGTATAAAAATTACAGTAATTTCAATATTTAACCTTTATGTTTAAACATATATATGTTAACATGACCTAAACTACATGAATATTTTATTTCCAAAGTGCAAGAATCTATTTCGAAGTTTTGATAAACTCCATTTGTGAAAAAATTTTGTTCTAATCAAAGAAGTAAAAATGTAGTTGAAACATGCAAATTTCAAACACTGAGTTTGTATTTTGTCTTTAAACTTTATGTTTAAAGACAATTTGATTTACACACAGATTAAGAAGAAAATTCAAATTCAAAAGATCATATTAAAGGATATGTTTAGAGTATCCAAAATGTTGACAACTCATTTTTAGATATTATCCTATATATATATATATACATATATATGTATATATAAAGGATATATGTATATAAAGGATATATGTATATATGTATATATACATATATCCTTTATAAAATTATTTGTAGTAATATTCAAGATATGATGTGGAAGTGGAAGGTCATTCTGCTTTTAGAAAGTTTACTCCACCATGAGTAAATTGGCTTTAGGAAGATTTGGCTTGAAAAAGACATCTTTGAAAATCAGAGACCATAAAATACATACATGGGCAGAAGTGAACTTCAAAATAATTTCAAGGCATAAAAAGTGTGTATGTTTCTGTAACTGTGTTTATAAGTGCCAATATAGTGTGTCCCATATTCTACTATTTCTTTTTAATCAGTGTCCATGAGAATGTATTTCCTCAGAAGAAGTAAGAATGAAAAATAAGGAAATGAGGATGCTAAACAATGATATTTAAAATATTTAGGAGGACTGGGCATGTGGCACATGTCTGTTAACCCAGTAACTGGGATGCTCAGTCTGAAGTATCTCAAGTTCATGGTCAATGTCAGCAACTTAGCAAGACCCTGAACAAATTATGAAACTCTGTTTTAAAAAAATAAAATCATAACAATTAATAGTACTGGTGGTATAGTTCAAAGGCAGAATACTTCTGGATTCAATCACAAGTACCACATTAAAAAATTAAAAATTAAATAACATATTTAGAAGGGTATATATTTTAATAAAATGGACATTTTGAAATAAGTAGGAATAATAGCAGATATTCTAAAATTGACTGATATGCAGATGCCTTAGTATTAAGGGTATTGATTGTAGGACTTCCCATAAAGAGTGTGGTATTGGCATCTCATATCCTATTGTACACTTTAAACATTGCTATATAATTTATAATATCTATTATAACCTAAAAGCTATGTAAATAATAATTATACCAAATTGCTTAATGAATAATGACAAGGAAAACAGTCTGTACATGTTCATCAAAGATAATTTTTAAAAATATTTCCAATCCATAGTTGGTTGAATCAATAAATATGGATCCCATGTATACAGAGGTAGAGAGCCCTAATGGTATACATGGATTTTAATCTTTGAATGCTAAGAATAGGGGAAAGTTAGGGAATATGAGTGGGTAGCTGAAGTTTATCTCTTCAAAGGAAATATTAAATTTATATTTTGTCTAGACCATGTCCTAATGGGAAAACTTAAACAAACAACTTAAATTATGTAAAATAAATTATTTATAAAGTATAGTATGCAACATAACCTTGTAAATACTCATCAAAATTAAATAAGAACCCTTATTAACATATTTATATTTAGGAAGTGCTCAATCAATATTTACTATTGCCCTATTTTCAAAATACTTTCATATTTATTTATGAAGAGAGGTATAATTGGAAAAAATTGCTTGAGGAAGTAACATACCAATGCTAATAATGATAAAACATCAATTACACGTCAGTCCATTTTCTACTCTTACGACAGAATACCACAGACTGGGTAATTTATAAAAAATTAAACTTATTACTTTATGTTTATGGAGGCTGTGAAATCCAAGAGCATGGTGCTGGCATCAGGCAAGGACCTTTATACAATATCATCGCATTGCTTGAAGACAGAAGAGCAAGAGAGAGACTGTGTGGCAGACAGAACATGAGACTTAACTGATCCTTTTATCAGGCTCCCACATGCATGATAAGAGCTTTAATCTATTAATGAGGGCAAAGCTCTAATAAGTTAATAAGCCCTTAAAGGCCACATCTCTTTGTACCATCTCTTTGCACCATTATCATCTAGTAATTAAATTTCAAATAGAGGTTTTGGAAGAATCATTCAAACCATAGCACTGAGATTCTTTATAATGTTTATCTTGTTTCCATAAAGTATTCCAATAAATTTAAATTTTTGACCTTAAACAATTTACTTTTCACTAATATTCAAATGTATATTTGCTTCTCAGAATTTAAAGTTGTTATTAAATATTCTACTATAAACTGAGAGGAAATGTATACATATATACGTTAAAAAAGTTAAGTAGGATGCATACAATTTGATTTCTATTATTTTCCAAATTGATAATTATATTTTAATCTTTAATTTTGTTCTATTTAACATCAAGTTAAATTAGGTGTACATGTTTTGAAAGTAATTTAATATATTAATTTATATTGTGGACAAATATTCAGCTGTGTAGTACATATCTAGTGCAATGAGATGCCATAAGAGGTGTCAAAATAATAAAGAAGTCAAGATAAGTCTGCATAAGAAGGTAAATCTTGAGTGCAGGTATGCGTGAGACAAATAAATTTCTGATGAAAGAGAAGTCTAGTGGAAGAAAAGATCTAGTGTAGAGGGCCTGACACAGAATTATGCTTGGAATAACAAAAATCTCAACAAATTCAGTTTGGCTGAAGAAGCAGAATTAAAAAGATGAAGTAAGAGAAGTCATTGGGAGTTAGGTAAAAGAATAAGTGCAAAACATGTAGGGCTTCAAATATCAAGATACTAAAATACAATCTATTGTCATGATTAAAATAATAGGCACTGGAAAAAAATTGTCTGTGCTCATAACTTAGTGCTGCTGTTAACCAGGTGAAGAAACTAAATCTTGCTGTGCGTCAGTGGTTCTATTTATTTAATTTGTTTAACTGCAGTCATAATAGTGTTAACTCCATAAGACTATTAAAACTATTCTCACCCATTCATTTACACTGAGGAAAATTAGGGGGCATAGATTTTTGACATAGGGTAGTAATGCAATTTGATTTATACTAAAAGTTTGCTCTGAGTAGAGTGTTGATAAAATTCTGTAGGTGGAAAGAATGAAGAATAAAACCAAAATATTTTAGAGAGCATTATAATAATTCGTGCAAGAGTCAGTGGATATCTTGTTTTAGTAGTGGAAGTGCTTAGAAATTTTAAGTTTTAGATGTAAGTTTAAGAAGCATCTGAATTCATAATTGAATAAGATAGAGTCAAGAACAACATCAATATTTTGTTTTTATTCTTTCATTCTTTCCACCTACAGAATTTTATCAAGACTCTACTCAGAGTAAACTTTTAATATAAATCAACATTTTTAGCTGAGTGTGGTGGGTCACGCTTGTAATCCCAGCATTTGGGAGGCTGAGACTGGAGGATCCGGGTTCTTGGCCAGCCTCAGCTACCTAGTGAGGCACTCCACAACTTAGTGAGACCCTGTTTCAAAATAAAGAATAAAAAATAGGGCTGGGGGTGTAGCTTGGAGGTAGAATGCTCCTGGGTTCAATCCCCAGTACCGCAATAAATAAATAAATAAATAAATAAATAAATAAATAAATAAATAAATATTTTTACCCAAGTAATGGAAAGAATGGGATTATTTGGAATGTGAAAGACTGGGAGAAGAAACAAATGGGGAATAAAGAAAACCAGTAATATTTGATGGTAAAAAATTTGTAGGGATTGGCAGTTGGAAAAAAGTTTTGAATGGCCAGTTGGATTTTTAGTAATGTATTTAAGAGAGGAAATGAGGCTTACAAAATAAATATTAAAACTTCACCATATAGGTGACATTTAAAGCATGCAAACAGTTGAGTGCACAAAAGCAGTGAATGTAGATATGCATATACACAAACACATTTTATTTTTAGATACGTACGTGTGCAGGCACACATGTATCCACATGTTATGAAGATTTAGAGGTTCATGCCATATCGTGCCAGGCCTGTGGGGCTCAGGGGATGACAGCAGGAAGTAGAAAGAAGGAGAGAGTGAGAGCTCTCTTCTCACATCATGTAGGCAGGAAGCAAGACAGACAGCAAAGTGAGGAGAGACTTTATATTTTTCCTGATTAAATATTTATAATTTTTTATTTTTATATTTTTATTGGTGCATTGTATCATACATTTTTGTGAGATACAAGCTAGTAGAGGCATACATGCACACATTACTCATTGAACCCTTCCCCAATTCCCACCCCATTCTCTCCCAGCTCCCTCCTTCTCATGTTTAGTTTTGTGATTGGCTCCCCATCCATCATCTTCAGTTAGGTCACATATTTTTTTTCTCATCTAAGATTTCTACTTCTTCATTTAGTGTCTCTCCTTTGAACCACTTTCTCCCACATATTAGGGAGAACATTCAATTTTTTACTTTTTGTGACTGACTAATCTCATTTAACATAATGTTTTCAAGTTTCATCCATTTCGCTGCAAATGACATGATTTTGTTCTTTATGGCTGAGTAAAATTCCATTGTGTACATATCCCATAGTTTTGTAATCCATTCATCTGTTGATGGACACCTTGGCTGGTTCCATAGTTTGGTAGTTGTGAATTGTACAGCTATAAACATAGATACACATACATTATTCTGGTAGTTTGGGGTCATGAGACTAGGTTGCTCCATGTTCCTTTATGACTGAGGAGAGACTTTATATAATTCCCAAGGCCACACTCCCAGGCACCTCTCCATATAAACCACGCCTCACTTCTGACATTGCTACTTTGTTACCATGAAGGCAAGTGGGATATTTTAAATCCAAACAAGTACACCTATGTTAATAGATATTTCTTACACATCTAAATGAAAACTTGACAATGTAGTCTTTTTCTTTTGAAAACCAGGGCATTCTCAAATCCTACTAGTTTCTTTTTCAACAACACTCTCATCTGATGTGCTATTTGGTAAGTGGGAGATACTTGTATACTTGAGAAATCCAGCATCTATTTCTGACACATGGCTTATGACATAAAAGAAAAACTTGGACAAAAGGTCAACAGAGCAGAGCTAAGCACAACACTCCTCCTGCTGTGAAGCACAGACCTGCCATGTATGTCACATTCAGCTTTCTGAGTAGCTTCAGAGTGTCACTCTTCACCATCCTCATCATCAACGGCAAAGACAGCCTGGTGAGTCTACCAGACCACTGATACTGCATTCCCAAAGAAATGCTTGAAAGCAAGAAAACTCAGCAATTGTTTTCAGGTTTATTATAGAGACTTTGTTTAAGGGCATGTTGGGAGTACAATCTGAAGTGAAAAAGATATAAGCTAGAAATGTACTTAAGAAAATTTCCACCTAAAAGACATATAAGAAGATAGAAAAAAGAAAGAATTTATTTTGAGAATTCAGAAAATCTTTGCAGCATATCAATAAGCAAGGTAAGTATAAGATTTGAGGATGGATGGGCACATGAGCTCATGTGGTGAAGCAGTGTTTGGGATTTCCAGGAAGTACTCAAAAAAGAAAATACAGAAAGGCATATGCATCATAGTCTCATTTCCTATGTCCTTTATTCTGATGAACATGTGTCACTAATAAATATAGTTTGGTGACCTACTGAACACTATACAATGCTCACTAGTTATATGTGATAGACTTGACTGGTACAATTATATATAATATATTGTATTATATTATGATTATAATATATATACATATATATCTTGAAAAATAAAAGTATATTATTTGAATAATATGTGATTTTTAATAAAATTTTACAAGTAATTTTCAAAAGGGGCAAAGGACTAAGAGACATTATAGATGCCACAAGTGAAGATTAGGTTAAGAACCAGAGAAATAAATAGGAAGATATAGCAGCAGTCCAATGAAGTTTTTGAAATAGTAATGATTAGAATATTGAGCTTTCAGGTCTATAGAAATCCTAGAGGGTAGGCACCATCAAATGCCTCCAGTATCAGTGATAAGGGAACTAATTATATGTATTACTAGATAAATTGAGTTTGCCTTTGACATGACTCTGTATGTGGGGAAAAAGATCTCACAATGAGTCAAAAGAATAACCTGCAAACTTTGACATGTTTGAACATGAATCCATACTATACTCATAATGTGGAGCTATCCCAAGCTGAGAAAGTAGCAATTAAAAAATGATCCTGGTGTGGAGAAAACTCTGGAGAGTCTATAAATCAAATACAAAATTGCCCTGGAGGGACACATTAAACCATGTAGGATTTATAATGGGTAAAATCAAAAGAGGACAGATTAAATGCACTCACAAACTCAAATTCAGAAAATTACAAGATTCATAGTAAGTGAAAGGCAGCAGTCATGAGCATCAGGAGAACTCAAGTTATTTGGCTTAAAACCTCAAAGTGAACCCCAAGAGCACAAGGTCCCAAGATGACAGAAAAATGGCACAATTTGCACCCATGTACATAGCATACGTACACTTAAGCAAATGAAAGAAATGAGTATGTTCCTGTTTAATGCAAAATGTTTGAGGAGACAGCATCCTAATTCATCAAATGGAGAAATCAATAAGGAGGTTAATATAGCCCCCTAGAGCTTCTAGAACCTTAGTAATTGGTGGCAGTATACTCTAAAGGTGAAAAAAGATGACCTTAAAAGTAAGTCTAATTGAAAAGAAATTATATCCAGGTATTCTATCCCCACTTCATAAAGGTGGGAGACTATAGCTTCCCTACTTAAAACAAGGCTAAAAGATCATATTGAGTGTGTAAAATAGACATTCTCTTTCCTGGGAAGAAAAATTAAAGGTTAAGAGACTGTACTGTTATTTGTAAGGTAAGTATTAAGGTAGGGTCAAGTAGTTCTAATAATTGTTGTTCTGACTGGGAAACAGGTGTTTGTTTGTCTTCAGACAGGACATGGGAAATGTGACATTATCTTATTTAAAACGTATGGCAAATACAAAAGGAAATAAAAAATAGTTAAAAGTATCATTAGCAGCAATTTTTGAAATAATAAATGATAGTAATATCCTATAGTAAGGAAATCTTTGGGCAATTATCCTAGCCTGTATATAAGATAATAGATCAAGATTAATAGAAAAGCAGCTAGTTTAAACCCCAGAAATGAAAGAATCCTATAGAAAACAAACTTGAAGCTGGGTGTGGTGGCGCATGCTTGTAATCCCAGCATTTGGGAGGCTGAGACCCGAGGATCCGGGTTCGAGGCCAACCTCAGCTGCTTAGTAAGGTCCTCCGCAACTTAGACCCTAATTCAAAATAAAGAAAAAAAACAGGGCTGGGGGGGTAGCTCAGAGGTGGAATGCCCCTGAGTTCAATCCCCAGTACTGCAAAAAAAAAAAAAAAAAAAAAAAAAAGAAAGAAATAAAACAAATTTGAGAAAATCAGTATATTCTAGGGTAAAAAGTATTACTTTTAACCTTTTCTATGACTTGAATATATTTTCTGTGTCTCCAAAAGGGTTAGGATATGAAAAGTGCTAAAACCTTTTAGGTATGAAGCCTCAGAAGAGGTTACTGGGGTCACTGACCTTGGAGGAGAGAGAAGTTGTTCTCAGGGAATCTTGATTAATTCTTACAAGAGGATTGTTAAAAACAAAAGAGCAAGCCTGGATCCCCTTTCATTCTGGCTTCCTGGCTCACCATGCAATCTCTTCCTGTCACACTCCTGACGTGATGCCATACACCATAAGGCAATTGCCAGAGGTTGGAAAAATGGGGACACTCAATCATGTACTTTCAGTGATAAGTAAACCTGTTTTCTTTATAAAGTATACAGCCTTGGGTATGTTATTATAGCAAAAGTGAACTAATGCAAACATTAAAGATATGAGAGGATATTGCATACATCAAAAAATTAGTTATTTCTTTCATTTATGTGAATATATAAAACAAATATAAGATATATAAGATAAATATATAGCTTTAAAAAGTTGTAGATAGTAAACATATAAGGTGAGGATATATGTTGAGTTTAGGGTAAAATATGCAATGTTGGAAAATAGTGAAGACAGAGAGTCTCATTTTATTCCTGGGATCAAGGGAAAACAATTGGAAAACAACTTTATCATTATAAGTTTGATATTATATCATCTTCATATAAGTTTTCTTATATTAGGTTTAAAAAGTTTTTTTCTGTGTTAGTAACAGAAATATTATCACTCAAATCTCTCTTTATAGCTGATGTTCATTGTGAAAAGAAATGCTAGCTGGTCAGGATACACTACAATATTTTGGCTACTGGAACCCTCCTTCTAAAACACTCCCAGATAATGACTATACAAAGTGGGAATACTTTTGGGTGTCATAGTTAGATGTGGAATGGTCCCTTGAAGAGCTCATACATTGGTTCCTGGAGTTGGTGTAATTGAGTCACGAGTATTGTGATCCCAGCAATGGTAAATCCATTGTGGATTAATCTTGGCAGTGGCCTAGCCCAGTAGAGAATGGCTGAGGAAGGAGGGGTCCTGGGGCTGTGACATTGGGATTATAATGGTTCTTCCTCTTGCTCCTCTCTTACTTCTGGCCTCCAGGATGTGAAGAGCAGAACCCATGAACTCTCTGTCTCTCCATTTACCACCACCATGCCCTGGGATCCAGGGTCCCTGACATCACATGAACTGAACTCAAAAACCAAGAGCAAATAAATATTCCTTTCTCTAAGTTCTAAAATCAGATCTTTAAATTCGACCTGTCCAAATGCTGACTAATAAATAGGGTATTCCTGACTAGACATGGTTTATTTGTGTATCATTTGGTAGGGTTGTGCTAAACTTCTTGGATATATAATTAGTATATTTCATCTGTTAGGGGTACTACCTTTTTTTAGGCCTTCGAATAATTTTTCCAACTCACTCTGTTTTCCTATCCTTGTGAAAAAGAGTTGCACATATGGTAGAACTTTTGATATTGCAACACCTTGAGAGATGCTTTATTCTGTTTAAGTTCTTAATTTTTTCCCTTTCTTTTTCACTTTGTTTATTTTTGCTATTGTTTCAATTCTTAATACAGTCTATAATTATATCTATAAATATATCAATATCTAAAATATTAAAGCTAGAACACAGCAAAAAAAGCAACCATGTGATCAAAAGGAATATTATGAAAAAATGTAATGTAGTGAAAATTATTAACATGCATGTAGTCTATATTATAAAGAAAAAAACAAAAGAATTAAATTGGCTAGAAGCAGTATCTGAAGATATTTTCATCATGTGTTTTCTAAAATACCACACCAAAACATAGATTCATAACCATTGTAAAAGCCAAGAAAGAAACAAGGTGAGGTGGTATCATTTGATAAATCCAGTGGTGCAACAGGAAGATAGCAGATTCAAGGTAAGCAGGCAAAAATTTAGTGAGGACCTGTTTAAAAATAAAAAAAATAAATAAATAAAAAGGAATGAGGGTGTAGGTCTGAGGAAGGACTCCCTTGGGTTCAATTCCCATTGACATGAACATATACAAAACAACCAAGCAGGATAAATGCAAATAAAATGACATACATAAACATCATAGTAATTTTCCTGAAATAAAATTAAAAAATTAAAGAAATCAAGATTAAAACAGATGATTTTAATTAAGGACCAAAAGAATAGCCTGACATGGTGGCAAACACCTGTAATCCCAGTATTTGGGAGGCTGAGGCAAGATGATTGCAGATCTGAGGACAGTTTCAGCAAGTATTGAGACTCTCATCAACCTAAGGAGATCTGGGTGTAGCTGAGAGGTATAACGCCCCTCAGTTCAATATCTAGTACCCCCCCCACACACAAAAGAACCAATAAAACTTACAAATAACATGCCAGCAGAATAAGTTAAATCTTTAAGAAAATAGAATAAATGGAATTATATCATTAACAGTGTGAGAAGTGATTACTAAAAGAGAGGATTGAGGGAGGAAACAGTTCAAATAATACTATGGCAATATAAGAATTGATATTACTACCAATTTCATTAATATGTATGGGTAAGGAGCAACAGGACGGGATGTGGAAAGGTAACCTTATTTTAAATATGATGAGGTTATACAAATTAAAAGAGACCATTAATTTTCAAGGATGTGAAGGGTTGAAGAGCCATTTACAGTCAGGCAGCAAATATTTTGGTGCAAAGTCAATTTAAAGTGATGCTGTTTACCCTACTTTGTTGGTTTGGTTTATTTAAAGTTAATTTGAGGGGCTGTGTGTATAGCTCAATATCAAAACACTTGCCCTTCAAGTGTGGGGCCTTGAAAAAGATAAAAAAAGAGCTAAAGTCAATTTTAAATAGTTGGCAACACCCAAGCAATAGCAAAGGAAATGCAAAAAAAAAAAAAAAAATTAAAATTAGTACTTCTATTTAATTTGACTTAAATGTGTTTTTGTTTGTTTGTTTGTTTATTTGTTTTTGTTTTTCTATGATACTGAGGGTTGAATCCAGGGGCATTCTACCTCCAAGCTCCATCTCCAGCTTTATTTTATTTTTTTTAATTTTGAGACAGGGTCTCACTAAGTTGTGGAAGACCTCACTAAGTTGTTGAGGCTGGCTTTGAATCTGTGATCCTCCTGCCTCAGCCTCCCAAATACTGGGATTACACCATCACAACACACTAAAAGTGTTTCTTGTTAATGGCCCCAGCTACATTCATATCTGGAAGAGATAGGAACATCAAAAGTCCAAGCCCACTTTATTATATTCATTTAGTATGCATTTATTGGATTCAGTTGACTATGATACTATTATGACCAACCCTTAGTTAATTTTTTAATCTCCAGAACTACTAGATGGGCTGACAAGGTAATGCAATAATGATTTTGTGACACTAGAGTATTCATTGCACCGCATTTATCCATATATTCAGTATTTTTCAGAGAAATCAACCTCTCAGGATGCAGTATTATTTTATGGATCTTATTTGCATTCTGTTCAGTATTTTAAAATGTTACCATACAGGGGTGTATAATAAAAGGTCAACCAAGTAAGAATATGCAGTTTTTTTTTAAATTTTTATTGTAGTAATTCGTGCAATATAGCATACATCTTTGTTAAGTACAAATTGTTAACAACATATTTGCACAAAATTCTCATTTGACCCCTTCCCTGATTCCCTCCCCATTCCCTCCCCCTCCCTCCCCCTAAGGTTCACTTCAGTGAGTGACCTTGATATGATTGTGTAGGTACATCATGTGCTT